>MU385989.1:5336-66308 GCA_022497145.1 Rostrohypoxylon terebratum
TCTCATTCTCATTCTCATTCTCATTCTCATTCTCATTCTCATTCTCATTCTCATTCTCATTCTCATTCTCATTCTCATTCTCATTCTCATTCTCATTCTCACCCTCACCCTTCAGTTCGTCCTCACAATCGCAGAAACCGTCTCCAGCCACAGCAAGACCTAGACCCCAAGATCTAGATCCCGCCGTCATCCATAGGTGCCTCTATTGGATATATCAAGCAGGCAGCTGCCTAGTAATATAGGAACAGCTATATGCGTTTATCGCCTTCGTCAATGCGATTGATTATGCAACCAATCACATATGCTCAAATTCTGTAAGCTGCCATGACAATAATTACCTATATTCTAAGGTTGTTTCTAACTCCAGCCTTACTACCTAGGACCTAGGTATATTACTTACCAGGTCCTTCCAACCTCCCTACCTGGATATCTGCTTAATCATCTACTTGCTTGATCATCTCTCCCCCCCTATTTCGCCATCCTTTACCCATAACTTTGACGGTTACATTCACATTCATCATAAGCTGACCTTCTCAGATAATGCATCGTTGGCATATCGAGGAGCGCCGCCGCCGGATGCAAGCCGCGGAGGCTGGTCGTCAGCAAGCTGCCGCCGCGCGCCCCCTCCGCGTCATTTCTGGCCTACCCGAACCCGTCTCAGACGTCGCCATCGCCGGCTTGGGACTTCTAGACACTCTACCTAATGAGATCATCATGATGGTCTTCGACAACTGTACTTTGCGGACTCTCCTACGACTAGAACGCGTAAACAAGGCTGCTAAAAAGTTTGTGAGCCTGCTCGATCGCATCGAATACATAAGAGAAACTGCCGAGGGCATTATCCAACGCGCCAGGCCGCCCTACCTACAGATCATGTTCACCATCATGAAGATCAAAACCTACCAAGGATTGCACGATCTCTTAACTACTTTCGTCTGCGAGAAATGTGGCAAGCCAGGCTCGTTCCGTATTAAAAAGGTCAAGGTTCTCTGTGATACCTGTTGCTCTCCCCCCAAGCTGGGACCATCCTGGGACGAATGAGGTCGGAGCACCCTCTTCTTCATTTTCTCTGGACTCGATAATTCAGATAATCATTATACACAACTACCCAGTAGGCATATGAAGTAAATATCTCCCTGCCAAGTACGCAATCGCTCAATATAGGTACAATAATCACTAATTCTATAGCAGGGCTGTGTGGTATCAATGCGGCGTAGAGGTCTGTGGTTATGATCATGGCGGATGAGTTACGATACCTATTAAAAATTTCATGGTTGAGCAGCAGTGCCCCTTTACTACGAACTTTCTTCCCAGGTTGAGTCGATGATATTCCTATATTCCTTGTTCCTATTCATAATGAGTACTGCCTATGTAGGTAGGAACTTAAGTCTTAGGTATGTAATGCAATACCGGCGTGCACCCACACAGTCTTGATTAAGGCTAGATACCGCTGCTCACCATCTATCGTCTTGTGTCGATATCGTGTTCTGACTTGGTAGGTGCCTGGTATTAACCCACTGATTAATCCAAACACCCAGTCTAATGCGCGCCACCTATTACGGCCAGAGAGAATACAAATCATCTCAACCAAGCACACCTTTTATTATACACTTCCAACATTACTTGCCATCTCATACAATACGGATGGAACATTGATATCAATTCCTATGAAATAACATTATTAACAACATGCTAGACGTCAATTTATGGTCACGCCTAGGTGTTTGAGCTTGTGCGATGCGTACGGTACCAGCTAATGCCGATTTCTCGCGGTTTCCCTCACTTCCTGCCTACTAAGAGTCTCCCAGTATCATCACAAACTGTCCCCATGTAGCCGTCGAACGCTAGAAACGTGTTGTTGCACCGACTAGCGGAAATTTTCTCGCCCTATATACCCGGGTTCTCTAGGCAATTAGCTATAGTGGCACTGGGCTTAATAATGGACCTAGATGGTCTTACGTTCCGTTCCGAGGGCCGCGGCTAGGTCGCGTGCGATGATTCGAATATAGCTCGACAAGCTCGACGGCGTCTAGAGTACGTCATCGAAGAAGACTGCTCCTGCTCTGAAGTCTGGTGCAATGCGAACGAACATCGAGACGGTCACAACGCGAGACGATAGATGAGCCAACTGAAAGCCGCCGCTTTCAACCAAGTCACCCTTCCCGTTAAAAGTCCCGATGCCTTGACTGCGGCGTTTTTGGGGGGGCAGCTGACCACAGGACGCGAAGCTTTACACGCCTTAGCAGTAATCGCGGCCGATATGCTCGACACAGCTGAAGCAGCTACCGTGGGTGGACAGGAAGTGGTAACAGTGGGCTTCGTCTGAAATGGGGGTGCTACGACGGCGCACGTTTGTCGACCGTCCACTTTATCCGGGGGCGCGGGTAAGGTTCCCGTCACGTTAAAGGTGAAGTATCTATCCACGATATCGGCACAGGTCTCGCTGTCAGCTGTAGTAGCGGTGGAGAGATTAAGCTGCTGGGCGCCGTTCTTGGTGGTAAAAATCGTGTACCCGTTCTGGTTGCGGTAGGTAACGCTCGGTGATGAGTATCGAGGATCTGAGCAGTTCGCCGAACCTAAAGTCCAGACGATCACCCATTCACCTTCGGTAGTGTTAAATAGGGTGGTACTTGAGAATGCATAGTATGGGTCGCTAGCGTTGGTGAAGTTCACATACGACAAGTCTATGATTCCGCCACTGTGGGTGCTATTCGGGTTAGAGATCGAGCGGATGTTGTAGTTGAAGCTTAGGTCAAGGGGTGCGGCAAGCTCCGAGTTATAGATGGCAAAAACGATCGGCGTTAGTTCCGCAGACGCATACGTATCGTTGCGAGGAAATACAAGATGCACCTCTGCCGTCGCCGGGAATGTGACCGCCTGCACCGCGGAAAAAAACGAAAATATCGGGAGCGAAAGGCGACCCAGTTGGCGAAAGGAGTTCAACATCATTAAGTGATTACGTGATTAGAAGCGAGCGGATGGAAAAAGAACACATAGAACAGGAGCAAAAAAATACATCATCAGAAGAGAAGATTGTTGATGTTTATAGTAAAGATCCTCATGATCTAGGCTTCGCTCGTCAGGGGCGAGGTTAGTCTAGCCCCATCTACACCAGGGGTATATTATGGCGATGTCCAATTGAAGAATGTCCCATGATCACATTCCTAGGCATCTTCGGTATCGTTTACGGCGCAGGGGAAAAAAAATACACTAGAAGGTTGATTTTGTCCGTAGATCAGGTGTTATACCTAGTTAATATTAAAAGGTTTGATATTATTTTTTTAAACGAGCAATAAATTAATATGCCTTGTCTTGGCGATCGCCTATTGAGGAGTTGACGAGTCTGGGCGTGCTATACTCATACTATATTGTCTAGCAAGCTCATAAGCTCACGCTAATGGCGTACATTTACTTCGTACAAGGAATATAAGTAGGTAGATACTCGTCGCGAAGTATCTCGAAGGTATAAAGTGACATTTATAAAGCCAAGTCATCCAATTATTTTCGGCACAGATATGACTCTTTAACCTAAGCATGTTTACTACCTATCATGAAAATCGTGGGAAATTTTCGCAATACGGCCGAGTCTCGTGGTGAACCTACCTAATAGGTTAAACAGATTCGGCCAAGTCTTGATCTTCTTTTCGAATCTAGTGTGATCGTCGTTCATTCTACCATCTAGAGTTCTAAAAATCTTCGAACATAAAGCCTACCTCTGGTGGCGACAACCAGTTCGCATAACTATCATAATGACGTCTAAATACACGACGCTCCAACAATAATGTACTTGTTTAAATTGCTCTTTATAAACTTCTATCTGCGGAATAGCTTCGCGAGGAGACTAGCGACAAAGGCGACGTAAGTCTTCCATTAATAGCTACTTACCTGAGCGAGGATAAGGAGGAGAAAAACAGGCTACTTATTGTTCAAAGAATGAATGTGGGTCAATATACATTAGAAGAAGTATATGTTCTTTGAATGTTTTACACCTCAATTAAAATCAATTTGTCCAAGCAACCAAGTAAACAAGAATAAGACTATAACCATTGTCAGGGTAGACAAAACCATCGCGACATGTGCAATAAGCTGCTACATATCATAAAGAAACTCCTTGGATATGGTCACTTTGAGAAGAAAGCTAACAAGATATTACAGAAACAATGGCGGACAGCTCGAGAGAACTTCTAAGACTCTCAAACTCCTGAGTATAAATAGGACAGAATGCCAGGTTATTCATGTACTGAAATTTGAAACCCAAGCAACAAATAACACACCCGATAACTTAGACAAAAAACTACAAAGAAACAAACCAAAAACCCCATCTTTCTACTTACTCATATTTCAAAAATGGCCAACATGAAGAACACCACCCGCGCGAAGCCCGCTCCTCCTAAGAAGGGAGGCCTCTTCGATTTCAGCGATACGGACGACGGTCTTCACGCAGGTAACGGTTCCGGATCAGGGACTTGCTCTGTCATGTAAATGACAGATATAAGCTGTATCTTTCCCTACAGTACGAGGTCACGAATTATTGGAACGAAACAGATTTGGGGGGGAGAGGGCAATGGAATCAGATTTAACCTAACTAGGAGCTGGGCGTGGACATCACTCTTTTACCTCGCTCAACAAGTAGTTTAAAAAGTGTCACTCTTTACATGCTTTTCTTTAGTCTTTGATAATGATTTCTATATTGTACCTGAACTAAACGAAAGCCTACCTGTGACCTAATTTGTTTAGTGGTTGATATCCATATGCTTAGGTAGGTGTGTATAAACATTAGGATTTGATATAAGTACTTAGGTTAACCTACTTCGTATCACGATGTAAATCTATCTCTATAAAGTACATAACGGCGAGTTTCTAATTTGACGTTTTATTAATGTCGAAAGTGTTTGTGACTTCGAGGGATGAGCATAAGACACTATTATTCTAGGCTAAAGCTATTAAAATTTCGCGGTACTGCACAAGTAAAGACACAGCTATACTTAGCTACCGACGCTGACGACATTTAAATTCGGTGTAGGGCTGTGAAGTGCCGGATGTAGTAATACAGCACGGGTCTATTGTTACATTATGACCTAGCACAATCTGCCCGGTTGCCTACCTGGTTTAGATCTTGTAACCTAGCGGTTTCGATGAACTGGTGGACTGATAGAAAGGTATGATCTTGGGACGAGGCCGTTTCTGGTACTGTGTAGATACTAGGTTAGGTATTAATTACGAAAGAGAATTTGGATAAAAAAAAACAGATGTACATAGGTGCTTGTCTTCGTCAGCCTCTTATCCCTTGTCAATAGTTACTCGTCCTTGTATACACTGACGGACTACTAAGCGTTGTACCACACGGTTTGTGCAGAGTTATGAGGTCTGATGACGGCATTAAGATGCAGAGGTGATTGTGAGGATTGACAGGGACAACAAGACATATTTTTTTATATATTAATATAATGGATATCTCTTTTATCCCTTCTCGTCTTGTCTTGTCTTGTCTTGTCTGTTGAGGAAAGTCGGTCAAGAAAGGTGAAAAAGTCAATTATGGAATAGTGATGCAAGAAATCAAGTCTCCAATGCCTGGACTATTCTAATTTCTAACGTCTAAAAAGGTGCATCGCGTACCTACTTATCTTCCTATCTACATATATGTATGTATGTATGTACCTATATAAGAGATAAAATGGCTTGATATTAGGTACTGGTGCTGTCTACGATAACTCTCATCACGTAGGGGGGTGCTGATGAGAGTTATCGTAGACAGCACTAGTATACTTACATAGCACATTCCGAATACTATCAGATATATGTGGTGACCCGTACGTATGCGAGTACCGAGCATGTATCGAGCCCTCGGCGCAATCAATGATGTTCTAGTACTACCATGTAAATGTTAATTGGAACCTACCAAGCGATCTGGGATGAGTTGGCAAGACTAAGCAGGGATCCGCTGCAAACTATTTACCTAATCCCTGTAGGTGTCAAGTCCCGCGACTGGTTTGCCGATGATATAAAAAAAATGCGGAGGTGACGATCACTTGATTGATTATCTTTTTTTTCACTTTTTAATACTATATTAGGTATTTTTCCTTATTTTATTAGAGAATAAATATATATACGTACTAATTAGTTAATAATTAAATTGCATAAAACTTGAGAGATTAGAGAAATTTATGTATGTGCCTTGGCAAGATCGATTGATTTAGTACCTACCTAGTACTTGATTAATATTCTTTAATGTTTATATGAATGTAGCTAGGTACTACCTATTATGTAGTAGTAGTAATCAAGGTAATCAAGGCTAGGATCTATGGATGGACTTGCATATGTTGTTCCTACCGATCGCTTTGTAAACTCAAAACTCCATGCATGTGCTACGGGGCCGGGGTATTAGTTCTACTATGTAGTATGTAGTATCTACATAGTACTATGTATGCTCTTAGTTACCTGTTCCTGTCATTTGTTCCTATCCAAGCGATATCTTTCCGCATTAGGCGAATCCAATTCTCGATTTATTAATGTTTTCTCTTTTCCCGAGAATACCCATACCATTACTAATAATACTAAGTATAGCATACCTAGCCATTTACAACTACTACTAGGTAGGTAGTTAATGGATCTCCTTCGTCCCTTTCTCTCCGTTAACAAAGCCGCGTCGTGACCCATCTGCGCAATAGCCTGTCTACCAGTTGTATGTAGTAGCATCAATGATATTACTAGGTATTGTACATTTATACATTAGGTACCTAGGTCCTAGGTAGTAGGTAATAATACTATGTACATAGTATAAAACATACTAAGTACTCCGGGAGATAACCCTAACCTTGAACGACAGACAAAACGCATTCATCCCACCAAGCATTCAAGGGTGCAGCTGGATGAACAGTGAAGATGTGAAGATGGGTCTGCATGACGGCAGCAATGCATGATGCAAGGTCGGAAACGCTCCATTATCCCATCGCCCAAAGATCCATTAGCCCTAGAGCATTCCTCGACGAAACAAGAAAGCGGTTGCCGCTGCAGTTGCCGCTACAAAGTCACCGCATCTTTACATACTTAGAAAGCTTTAAGAACCTTGAAGTTTATATACCTAGTAGGTACCTAGGACCCAGGTATATAAGTACTAAGTACATATAACATATATACATACCTAGGTCCTACCTACCTACCCAAGTACGTTCCATGGTATTGTTGATTATCACGATTAAAAGTATAGCAAGATTATTAGATACACGTACCAACTCGTTACTCATCAGTTCCCGGGTCGCCTGGTGCCTATGGTGCCTATTCGCTGACTGTAAGTATTCTAGCTCGATATTTGCCGTCTACTCGACCAACGACCAACAACCAACGACCAACGACCAACCGATACGTCGATGGTTCGATCGCCATTAACATCTCTATTCCTTGATTTGCTCTCAATTTTAAGGGTCGTCCCGGACAATTCGACATATTTAACGGGCTCCTCTTACTGGTGCTGTCTGCAATAACTCTCGACCGCACCCCCCGTAGGGGGGGTGCTGCGCATTGATTAGCGAAACGGGCAAGACTAGCGAAATACTTCAAAATAAGTAGGTTTTACATATAAAATCGATGTATACTGGCCTAAGTACATATTCTTTTAATTGAATATAACCTTCGTCTTTAAGAATATATATGATTTTAAGCCATATCCAAAGGGTTTAGGATAATCTTCGGCTAGTTTCGCTAGTCTTGCCCGTTTCGCTAATCAATGTGCAGCACCCCCCCTACGGGGGGTGCTGATGAGAGTTATCGTAGACAGCACCAGTACATAGTAAGAAGCTGCCACATATCTACATGCCTACCTACCCTAGGCAGGTAAGTGACTACTACTACCTACTAAGGAGCATCTCGTCAGCCGTGGATCCTAGTATTGTACATTCATGGATGTCTCTACTACGTAGTATGTAAATTCTACCTACTAGGTACTACTACTAGGTAGGTAAGACCTATGTAGGTACCTAAAAATGACTATACAACTCTGACGAACCTTGAGGTCTCAACAGATACTACTACTAGGTACTAGGTACATATGACATATGTATGTAATAGTACTGCAATTCAGAGTTGCCCATGTTGCTTAATAATGTCAGCATTTATCTAGAATCATCACCACCACCACCATCATCATCATCATCATCATCATCATCATCACTGGACACCCGACATCATCACCTGGCATCTCGACAGGCTTGTTGAAAACTACAGACTAGTAATACCTACAATACATACATAGTACATACATATTATATGTACCTACACTATATACGCTAAATGTGGTACCTACTAGTATTATATTCAATCCAATCCCGTCTTTCGGATCAATCGACATCATGATTACAGTAAGGCTAACGACACGACACGATCTTCCTTAAAAACACGACAAAACTAGTCTGAAACTAGTAATTTGGCATCCATTTAAGGCTAGCTCTGAAGCTATGACCATACAAGGTATTCATGTTGTCCCACACATAGACCATTTGGGTCCACCTTTTCCTAGACAACCCTGTCAGTTATCCAGCTTTAAACGTGACTTTGTATAAGGTACCTTTTGCGATGGCAAAAATGCTGAGTCAGCATACCTTACTTTATATAATATCTCGATGACGATACCTATTCAAAGAATATAACCTGTATAGATAGATCTGTTAGATTATGGGGTCTTTTACGATATAAAACATATAATTTATTTTAATTTTCATTTGCTGCAAAAAAAGGTAAATCCTTAAGTTTAAGCGTTGTGTGGGCGCGAAGTACTCAATACACTTTGAGATTGCCTAAAATGAACTAGTTTTGTCGTGTTTTTAGGGAAGATCGTGTCGTGTCGTTAGAGTTACTGTCATGATTACCATCATAACCGTATTTACTCCACTTTTATCTTTTTCTTGACCCGACCCAACTTTTATGTTGGTTCATCGAATTTACTAACCAAATTTAGCAGTCTTTGATTCAAGTCCCTTCCAGTTTTCGATGTTTCTTTGACCTCTGACCCAGTAGATAAGGCACGTACATATCATTCAATGCCCACTTGGCAGTGTCGATGGAGTGTTATCATGTACACACACGCATCAATTGATTCTTGATCTGCGACCACTTCAAGGTTGTGAGGTTAAGCATTGAAAAGAGAACCTTTTTTTTTAAAAAAAAGGGGAAAAAAGAGAGATTGATTCAACAGCTAAGCTAACTCCAAGGTTTTCTTAAATTCTATCTTGACTCTTAATCTTAAATATTCGGGACAGCGCCTCAGCCCATCGATAAAACGAGAGCTCATTCAGACAACCGCCGCCACCAATACTACTACTACTACTACATAGTACATACTTATATAGTAGCATGTACTACAACCACTCAACTATTATCAATATCAATATCACCGCACCACCATTATTATTAAAGCAGGTCAACTGCCATCCGCAGTTCTTTGCAACTCTGTGACTCTGCAAACACCTGCATTTTCCGTGTTCCGTGTTCCGTGTTCCGTATTCCGTATTCTATATTTCTGTGTTCCCTATGGTGACCCGCAAGGTATTACATAGTAGAGGAACAGAAGGACAAGACAAGAAGGGGGCGGGGGGCCAGATAGTTTTTGGGTGCGGATAGCCGCGTACATACTTGGCAAGTGGATGTTGTGGATTCGGCAAGGATCATAAGAAAACTGTGCCGGGGTATATGCATGTCTTGATGGTTTTAGTGGTCCATTGATACCTTGGACCTAGCACGACACAACTCACAAGCTCCCGTCCCCCTGTCACCCTGGCCCCCATCCACACACCATCCATATCCACCATATCCACATTCACAAACCCATTCACACCCTTTTCTTTCATTTTATCTTAATTTTTTTTTTTTTCCTTTTCGCGAAAGCTCTTCAGGTCGAATCTAAACACCCTTGTTGGCGAAAGCTGGCCTAGCATCACCTACCTCCCCCAGCAGCCCCAGCTTAAACCAGGCCAAGGGGGGCCAACCTTGAGAAGCCAAGCAACCCAAGGAAGGACTAGCGTTTCCCCCCCTTCCAAAAAAAAAAGAAGCAAAGAAGCAGCAGCAGAAGCACAGCACACACAACATTACACTAGTACCTACCTACCTACACTAGGAGGTCCTACCTACCTAGGTACGGCACCACAAGTACCACAAAGCAGTGCTGTGCATGCGCGCTTGTGTACCTGTCGTATGGGTTTGTGTGAGACTGTGCTTCCTTGGACCCTTCAACTGAAAGTACACGCACCTAGGTACCACCTACCACTTACCTCCTACCACCTACCAAGACCAAGACCAGGACCAAGAGATTTTCCCATTCCTCTACGGCTTTCCCCCTTCCTACGCTACTTTGATTTATCCGCCTCAAACTATTTGTTTTACTCTACCTCTATTATCTACTTACCTACCTGGTATCTATCTGCCTAGATACTTACCAAGAGGAAGAGAGTAAAGAAGAAAAAAAAATACCTCTCGTTAATGTAGCCGTTTTTTTTTTTGACACTCATCTCTTCTTCCTTTTTCTACGTCCCTGCTTGGTTTGTTCTACCTGCATACCTGCCTACCCTTTTGAGGAGAAGCGCGTATCAAGCAAAATATACACACGTTAGTGGAAGCAGGAGAAACGAAAGAGGAGAGAGGAAGGGAGAAACGGAGACACAGGCACAGACACAGACACAGAGTCACAGATATAGATACAGGAACAGGAACAGGAACAGACAGGAAAAGAGAGAGAGGAGAGAAATTGGGAATCGTTACCATTTTTCCCCCTCTTCTCCCTTTACCCTTTTCCCTAACATTCTTGGAGACGGTGAATATCTGAATTACTTCAGTAGTGCTGGTGTTAGACCTACCTACCCTTACTGCATCGTCCCCATACCCTACCTACCTAAGCACTAGCTGGGTAAAAAAAAAAAAAAAACAACCCCTTGGGCGGCCATGGATTCCAGACAACCGCCGTCACAACTCCCTTTTGCTCGTAATTCCGCTGCATCACCACCAGTCTATGCACGATCGCCTTTCCCGACCGCGTCTAGCTCGGCTTCGATAGCAACAACATCATCTCCATTTCATCCATCAAATCCCGCATCTGCAGGCCCTGTCGCGTACGGCGAACACCAGCGACGACCATCCGACACGAATCCCTTCTACCCGCAATCGAGACCGCCGCCATCTTATGCGCCCGAACCAACATCACATCCCGCGCCTACTCATTCGCGACATCCAAGCTCATCTTCCATTAATGTCCCTCTAAATCGCAACATGCCCCCTCCCTCACCTCAGCATCAAAATCAAAAACCGCCGGCTCCTCACCCTGCGCATCAGATGGGTCATTATGGCGGTCCGCCTGCGCCAAGAGCTCCTCCCGTGAATCTCGGCCCTCCGAGCGCGTTTCCTTCCGCTCGAGAGCTTCCCGCACTTAATTCTATACCTCGAACAGCGAGCACGGGAGGAAGCATGTCTATATCCTCGATGCTTGGGGGCCCACCACCAGCTCGTGAACCTACTCCAGGCCACCCGACTTCTTTCCAACCCCCCGTCACTACTTCTGCTGTTTCAGGACCCGCATATGCCGCGTCGGTCCACGCGTCACCTAGAATGCAGGCCGCAAACGAATATGCCTCTTATAATAGGAGACCCCAAACACCTGAGCAAGGTAGAGCGTTTGATGCGAGAGATCATAGGGGCAACGTAGCTGGGTCGCCTCCGCAGGGCATGTATGGAACTCCCGAAATGTCCCGATACAACACACCGCAAGCCTACCCGCAACGCGGTCCACCGATGCCGTCGGCCGACGAGAGGAGAGAGCCACCAGGGAGGATCCCCCCTACTAACGTGCCCCCTAGGCCGAGTAGCCAGCCAAGATCTTATCATGGCATACCTCCGCGACCTGTCGAGATGGGGAGGGGACCGCCCCCTGGCGATCCAGTGTACGGTAGACGAGAAGAGGCGCGGCCGCCTGCTCCGGCCGAATATAATCCCGAGCGACCACCTCGGGCCATGCCCTACGAAGAGCAGCGCCGCTTCATCGCGGAACGGGAACAGATGAACCGTGAAGCCGAGTTTATGGAAAACCAAAGGAGAGAGAGGATGCAGTACGAAGAGCAGCGTTCTTTTATGGCCGAAAGAGAGCGGATCGAGAGAGAGAGAGAGAATCAACGCGAGATGGAGAGGGAGAGGGAGAGGGAGAGGGAAAGGGAAAGGGACAGAGAAAGAGAGAGAGAAAGGGAAAGAGAGAGAGAGAGAGAGAGAGAGAGAGAAAGAGAGAGAGAAATGGAAATGAGAGAGAGGGCTAGGAGAGAAAGGACTACGTCGGACCCCAGTCGCCCACATGGCCAACATCCTGCAGAGTTAGGCCCTCAAATGCTATCGCGACAGCCACCTTACGGAAGACCAGATCCCCGAGATCCACGAGATCCACGAGATCCACGCGACCCGCGAGACCCGCGAGACCCTCGAGACCCTCGAGATCCAGCAGTCTGGCAACGACCTGCTTATGACCAGCCGCCTCCGCGAGAGGCGTATGGCCCGGCTTACCCGGGTCCGCGACCAGGCGAGTTTCCTTCGACTACAGCCGCGTCGTACGGAACGCATCCCGCTTACGCGCAGCCCCCTCCTCACGAACGCTTTCCGGCCACTGGCCCCCCCCCTCATGTGATACCTCCGAACCAGCCGGGTCCTCAACCTGCGCATTCTTTCGAGTCTCCTGACAGGCACCGGTTTGTCCAGGCACACCCTCAGCAGCAACCTCCACCACCACAAGCTGCCAACCGAGGCCGCCCAGTTGAGGAAGGCCCTCCCCCTCCTTCGGTTGCGTATAATGGCGGCCCCGGCTCGGCTGCCTTCGAAGCAGGCCGACCACGCGTCATGGATGAAGGCCCGGCCCCTTCCGGACACCAGAGAAGTTTCCTCGGCATCCAAGAGATAAATCGTAAAGGAAGAGTATCGCCGCTACCACAGGCGGTTCAAGGCGCACAGCCTCAGTTGCAGGGCCCGGCTGGTGAACCTGGAATTAAGAGTGAATTCGGCCGCATGTTCTCCGGCATAGGAAGCGGTGTTCGCGGCATCGGTGTCTCCAGCCCAGTGCCAACTACAATGCAAGCTCAATTCCCCAACGCGGGTCCCGCTCGGCGTGACGACGATCATCCCGGTCACGAGATGCTTGCGGATGCTCCGGTGAAGACGGCCGCTAGGGGAAAACGAAGGAAGGCCAAGGACGACGACGGAAAGGGTGACGACGATAGCACCGGCAGGAATACTCCAGTCGGTCGGGCTAAGCGTCCCAAGACCCACGCTCATCACCATCATCACCAGTAAGTAATAGCTCTTGTATTCCGTTTACCTCGACCCGTATTCATTGTAATATTTTTTTCTAGTCATCATCATCATCACCATCATGGCCCGGAAAGAACCACCTCGCCCCTTCAAGCAGCCAATGGGCAGATCAAAAACCTCAAAACTAACACACCGATACCATCTCCAACCAACAAAGATTTTTCGAATCTCACTCATCACCACCAACCTCCCAGATCAGCCGCGGCCCCGTCTTCGAAGTCGGCGGTCCCCGGCTCTACCATAATACCCAAGCCGAAGCACAAGATCTCGTCCCAGGCAGTCCTCGACAGCGTCGCGGACCGACCACGAAAACACCTTGGTGACGTGGTGTACCAAGTCGTCTTGAAACCTAGCAAATTGGAATCGTCTCATTCCAAGTTCGGCTATTCGTCGAATCCGCGACCGCTCCCGATGGACGTGATCAAAGGTAACGAGAACTCGACACTGACGGTGAAGATTCCCCGCGTTCACCTAAGCCCGTCCGCTCGCGAGGAGATCACGGCTCGTCGAGCGGTGTGGGGTACGGATGTATACACGGACGATTCTGACGTCGTCGCCGCATGTATTCATGCGGGCTGGATTCGGGGCGAATGGGGTGACGACGTGGACGTTGATCTGCTAGATTTATATAAACCCGCAACTACCAAGAAGCAGCGCGCGGCAGCTGCCGAGCAGCCGCTCGAAGTTCTAACCTCGCCACCAGCTTCTGGGCCTGTTCAGATCCCCGCGGATCGCGACTTACATGTGACGCTGTTGGTATTGCCAGCACTCGATAAATATAGTAGTTCGACACGGTATGGCATCCAGAGCCGCGAATTCGGCGGAACATACAACGGGCGGAAATCGATCCACGACGGTATCAGTTTCATGATCTTGAATGTGCGGTGGGTGGACGGTGCGGCACCGCAGAGCAGGCTTCGAGGCAAGGCACGCAGGGAACGGATCCGGAAGGCGATGACTGAAATGAACCGGAGCCAGGTCGTGGATATTGGAGAGAAAGAGCTCCTAAGTAAGACGACGACGCGGGATGCGGGCATTGACAAGGAAAAGAATCATGGGAAGTCGGTCGGGAGCAACATCGGAGAGGGAAATAAGGAGAACCGTCCCGCCGTGTCAGTGTTGAACGATGCCACCTCGCCGTCGAAACAAGAGAAACCTTACCTGGACACGAAAATGGATCTGGACGCGGAAGTCAAGGAAAAGAGCAGCCCCGCGGATAGTCAGAGCGCGGACACGACTACCATAGCCACCTCTGCCGGGAAAGAACCGGCAGACCATGGATCAAATGAATCCACAGATGTATCTACATAAACTCGGGCTCAGTGCTCACCCCATCCTGCAGGAGGAATCCGATGACAGAGCTGGATGTACAAGTAGTGGGATCTGTTGTGCACAGCAATTTTTTTTATTTTCTTCATCGAGCTATACCCTTACGTGGCGCCACGGCCCTCAAAGATACCTGATACCTGTCTACCTACTTATTTTTTTCAGCCCGTGTTTGCTCTTCATTCCCCGAACTTATATAGCACAGCACGGAGTTCTGAGCATGCCATGGCTATATATAACGATATATATATAAATTTCTTTGGTGTTGCACTTTTCACAAAAATGACAGCAGTTTCAGAAGATTTATATAGTGTATATGACGGGAATGGATGAATGACATGAGACATGGTATACTCATTTTATATGAATCAAACATACTGTGAATACTTTTGAACCGTTACACTCCTTTTAGCCTGTATAGCATCAATATTTGGTAGATGAAACTGTTATGGGATATGGGCTGAAGCATCTCTCTCTTTTTTGTGCAAACTCTGAATGGTAGAGATTGTCGTGAATTCTAATTCTACTCGGCAGTATGGTTTGTTTTGCTGTAACACTCGACAGTAGTATGTGCGTATACAACACCCTGCGGAATCGCTGCACTTTATGACACCAAAGGTTGAATTCTCGGAATTATAGGCTATTCCCTCTTTCGTAGTAGATTGGCCAAGTCAAACCAATACGGGTATTATGGTAATGCCAACCGCGTCTTCATTTATTCTGTTCTCTCAGCCCCCCTCTATTTGCTAGTCGCGGAGCCGTCCGTACCAGAGGGAGTTCTCCTGTTATAGAACTTGCTTAGAAATCAGTGACACGGCCATTGAAGCTATAATCGCCGGCGGGACCCCAACGGAGCGGTTCGTTCTTGGGCCCGCCGACCTCGCCAGTCTTCGGGTTCACATCCCCCTCAAACTCGGGCGGTGCGCCTTTCCGGAGTGGCACAGATCCGAACTCATCATCGAGGGCGGGCGTTTCTACTGCGGTGGCATCTGCCGAAGACGAAGCGCGAGCTATCGTGGAGTTTGTTGAAGATGGAGCGGGAGAAGAGAAGTCCGGGGTCGAGGCCGGGTTAAAGCGTTCTTGGGTATTGGCTGTGCGCTGTAGACGCTCGAACTCCGCTTGCTCGTCCAGCGGCAGACGAGGTGGCGAGGGCGCTGATTGGAAGGGGTTGGTGCGGCTGGAAGCGAGGCGGACGGATTGTCGGGTATGAATATGTGGGAGTGATGTTGGTTGAAATGTCGGCTGTCTCGTAAGCCGGACGAGACGAGTGAGGCGAGTGAGGCGCGATGCCATTCTGAAGGTATACTACTTCTTTCTTTCTCTTTCAACGAGAGTCGATGTAAATTTGTTAATTCGTATGTGTGCTAAGAAAGTCGAGGAGTATTTTTCTAAGAATCTAGGTAGATATTAATTCATAAATAACGTGTCAACAAATTGGAAGATGACGAAATCTAAGATTTGAGTTCCGGATAATGCCGCTCTCAAGTTACATACTACCTAATAGGTAGTGGGTACATGGATAGTAGTATTGTACAATACCTACCTCCAGGTCCTGACTCCTACATGTAGGTACTAAGCAGCCAAGGTTTGCGCCGATAAACGGGTGCGTTAAACTCGGTACGGAGCTCGCATACTAGGTAAGTATGTACTATATAGTACTTACTAGGTACCCATACTAGCACCTATATGTATCGATATCTATAGTACCTAGTAGGTAGACATTTTCAGATTTCCTTATTCTCCGAAAGAAACGCATCTGATTGGCTCATCGCTCTACGGTACTGCAGATGTTACCGATTAAAAAACTTTTGGATTGCATACATACACCATGTCATAGGTACACAGCAGTACATCCTTCCGATATAACCTGAGCATGAGGTACCTCCAGCTATATGTACTTAGATACAGTAAACCTTCGCCATAGCGATTCTAGACCATTACGATTATTCTTTATAACGATATTCCAATGGGATTTTAGGATTTTACATACAAAATAACGATATTTTTTCCATAACGAAATATCGTTATTTTTTAATTAGCCATCACCAAAATCGTTATGACAAAGGTGAGATAATTGGCTTAAAACCCATAAGATACCCGATTTAATACTAGTTCCTGGCTATTTTTACTTATTAATTTGACCCAAAACTGCCTAGCCTTGACTTTCAAGTGCTACTATACCAAATCGGGCAAATGTGGAGACCTCTTCTTAGCGATACTCTTGCATAACGATATAAGGGTGGTGTTTTTTGACCATCGTTATGGCGAAGGTTTACTGTATATCGATAGTTTATCTATGACGGCTTATAGGTACACGTGAACCTCTTAACAAAAGGTCAAAAAGCAAAACTCATTTTGGTTTTCATGAACCACATGCACGGATCACAAAGAACGGGCAGAAATATAGAAAAAAAAAACACGAGCTCAGCAGGGATCGAACCTGCAATCTTCAGAGGACTGGTATGATGTTTCTTTGGACAAGAACCGAAATCTGACGCCTTACCATTAGGCCATGAACCCCTAGACAACTGGCGATTTGCTGGAATACTATCCATTGTAAAATTCTTTCATATTCGTCAATAACGGAAGCTAGAATGTTTGAGTGTGGATAACTGGATACAGTGGGTACCAGACTGCCTAACCGAGCTGATACCTAGGACCTAGGTCCTATGTAAGTCCTACTATAGACCTAGTAGAACTTGGGACTGAGGACTAATAGGTATATATACCATTATAGACGCACAAACTACCACGAACGACCATAGGACCTAGAGAATTCGGGATCCCGTCTGCTCTCCCATAGACAAGCTAGGTACCGCTGGATTAGTAGTTGGGTCGGTGACGACCAGCAAATCCCCAGTGTTGTACGTTTTTTTTTTTTTTTTTTTTTTTTTTTTTCTGTTTTTCTGGATATTGTATATTGATTTTCCCTTTTACCCTGAGTGAGAGAGTCAGAGAGAAAGAGAGAAAGGAAGAAAAAGAGTAGGATTGTTAGCTGTTAAGCCACATTAAACGTCTCGAATGTCAAAATGACACTAACAGTTTATTAAAAGTTGCGCATTATTCTCACCAACCGATGGGGAGGGGAAATGTGTGGAATTAAAGAATTTTCATCTGTTTAACTTTTGAACTCCCTCAAAATACTAACAATATTATCCGATGAGGATATTGTCAATGTTACATATGCATATGCATATACCTGATTAATTTCTGAAAATGGATAACTGCAATTCGATGACGCAAATGGCCAATCAAAATTTATGTATTCTCGTGCTGCCCCTTGCATGTTTTAGATATTATTGACTAGGTAGGCTAAGAAGGATCGGATCCGTTCTCTTCGGAAATCGGTCAAATGCAGAAGGGTAGAAGGGTAAGTGGGATGGCGGGGTAATAGTAAAAGAAAGACTCATTCAAGTCACTTCCGGTTATCGCTTTAGGAAAGAAGAAGAAAAAAAAAACCTGTATGTGCAGGAAGTACCGAAATACCAAATTCCAAACCTAACTTGAACATTTAACATTTAACATTTAACGTTTGAACATTTGATCAATTTTTAGCATCGCTTGTTGACTCGGACCAACTTTCTAAAATCTTCCCCTACTTCCTCCCTAAAAGAGTCATCCTCGTCCTCTCTCTCTCTACCTTCCTTACCATTCCCGAACCCACCTCTGCCTCGATTCCTCTTCCCATTGCAACTAATTAATTGACTTTGTTTGAACAATATGGAGTCTCTCAGACAGACCTTCAACCGCTGCAAGGCAGAGAACCGGGTATGACTCCAATTCCTCTTCTTTTCTCTCTCTCTCTCTCTTTTTCTCTCTTTTTTCTTTCTTTTCTATATGCTCTTGATGTAGCCATGAATCCTATACATGCAGTAGTTTACCATACCGTTCTATATCCCATGTCATTATCCTAAACTAACTTACCGTGTCGTCATATAGGCTGCTCTAGTTACCTATGTCACCTCTGGTTACCCCAAACCTGAGGATACGCTCGACATCCTGCTAGGAATGCAAACGGGTGGTGCTGGTATGTCCTGTCCTGTAAAAACTAGCTATATAACCGACGTGAGTGGCCGATGACGGCGGTCAACCGACTAACAAAATTTCAGATATCATTGAGCTCGGTGTACCTTTCACAGATCCAATCGCCGACGGTCCAACTATCCAAACGTCCAACACCGTTGCTCTTGCCAATGGCGTCACCATTAAGTCCACCTTAGATATCGTTCGGGAAGCTCGATCGAAGGGGTTGACCGCCCCAGTTCTATTAATGGGTTACTATAACCCATTGCTTAGTTACGGCGAGGATGCTCTCTTGAGGGACTGCAAGGAGGCGCGCGTAAATGGCTTCATCGTATGCGACCTGCCCCCAGAAGAGGCTATCTCTTTCCGAAAATTATGTAGCAGAGGTGGCCTTTCATATGTCCCTCTAATTGCGCCCGCAACCTCCGACACCCGCATGAAGATCCTATGCGCCCTCGCCGATTCTTTCATATATGTCGTATCGCGTATGGGCGTCACGGGTGCTCTAGGTACCCTCAATGCTAACCTGCCGAATCTTCTCGAGCGGGTCAAGAAGTATAGTGGCGACAAGCCAGCTGCTGTTGGTTTTGGTGTATCGACGCGCGAACATTTCCAGTCCGTGGCCTCTATCGCCGACGGTGTGGTTATCGGTTCCGAAATCGTCACGACCCTCCAGAAGGCCGAGCCTGGCAATGGTGCTAAGGCCGTCGAAGAATATTGCGCTTACGTGTGTGGACGAACGGCACAAGAGACGACTCGGGAAGTGGGTGTTATCGAGGCTATCGGTGCTGCGAAGCAACCTAGCGGCGAGGATGTGACTGTCAACGGAGTGATTTCGGAGCACGACGATGCTGCCTTGGTTGCTCAACTTGCAGCCCTCCACGGCAAGATCCCGGAGCGGTTCGGAGAGTTCGGCGGCCAGTATGTGCCGGAGTCGCTTATGGACTGCTTGTCTCAATTAGAGGATGGCTTCAATGCTATCAAGGATGACCCCAAGTTCTGGGAGGAATATAGATCTTACTACCCTTGGATGGGACGGCCAGGCCAGCTCCACTTGGCTGAGCGCCTGACTGAGCACGCTGGCGGAGCTAACATCTGGCTGAAGAGAGAAGACTTGAACCACACCGGATCTCACAAGATCAACAATGCTTTGGGACAGCTTTTATTAGCGAGGCGACTGGGCAAGACAAAGATTATCGCCGAGACCGGTGCTGGCCAACATGGTGTAGCAACTGCCACAGTCTGCGCCAAGTTTGGCATGGAATGCACCGTTTTCATGGGGGCTGTAAGTTTCCGTCTTTCTTCGTTACCTATTCTTTTCTATCGCAAGTAGGGCGAGGGCGGCTTACAAATTTTATAGGAAGACGTTCGACGTCAAGCGCTCAATGTGTTTCGGATGCGGTTACTTGGCGCCAAGGTCATTGCTGTTGAAGCTGGCAGCAAGACTCTGCGAGATGCTGTCAACGAAGCACTTCGATACTGGGTTGTTCATTTAGAGGATACCCATTATATCATCGGGTCCGCCATTGGTCCCCACCCCTTCCCTACCATCGTTAGAACCTTCCAGTCGGTCATCGGAAACGAGACTAAGGCGCAGATGCAAGAGAAGCGGGGTAAGCTACCGGATGCTGTCGTGGCTTGCGTCGGTGGCGGCAGCAACGCCGTCGGCATGTTCTACCCTTTTTCGAAGGACCCTAGCGTCAAGCTTCTTGGCGTTGAAGCTGGCGGAGACGGCGTCAACACTTCACGACACTCAGCTACTTTAACAGGGGGTTCAAAGGGCGTATTGCACGGTGTAAGAACATATGTTTTGCAAAATGAATTCGGGCAAATCTCGGACACGCACTCTGTTTCGGCCGGGCTCGACTACCCTGGCGTCGGACCCGAGTTGTCAAATTGGAAAGACTCTCAGCGTGCCAAGTTTATCGCTGCCACCGACGCGGAAGCCTTCATCGGCTTCAAACTCATGAGCCAGTTAGAAGGTATCATTCCGGCGCTCGAGTCGGCCCACGGCATCTATGGCGCCATCGAACTAGCTAAGACGATGAAGAAGGACGAAGATATCGTCATCTGCCTCAGCGGTAGGGGTGATAAGGACGTCCAGAGCGTTGCCGAGGAGTTGCCTAAGCTAGGACCTCAGATCGGATGGGATCTACGATTTTAAGGGTAATCACACACCTATATATACCTAGGACCTAGGCCTTAGGTCTTAGGTCTTGGGTCTTAAGGTACTATGCATGCCCTACATTTCTGGGCGCGGATAATGAGTTTCGGGTCAGGAGTTTGGGTATGGAATATTAAAAATAGAGAGCATGGTATGTGATACACTGGTATTGGGCTACATTCATAAATCTGTAACTAGATGAACTTTTTACAAGCTGATTTGCGCGGTTCAATGCCACCTGTGTTCCCTATATCCCCTATATGTAGACAGGCATAAAGTCGGTTCGTGGGTTGATTCATGGAGCTGGAGTCTTTACGTCGTTCTCATTTTTATCAGGCTCCTCCCTAGGTTGCTCAGTTTGCCTATTTTCTCCGTTCTTCCCAATCTCGCCGTCCACCCCGCTCTCCGTGGTATTTTCCTCCTTCATGAACTCGGCCTCCTTGGGAATCTCCTCAGCTTCGTCCTCCTTGTCCTCCTTGGCTATTATTTCCTCGCCTTTCTTGACCGTGCCTATGACGAACTCGTCCTCTCGTTCTATCATCTCCTCAACCTCGGTGAGCACAGAATCGGACGTGAACCCTTGGGCGGCGAGTTCGCCGGCAAGATCGGTAGTCGAGACCTCCTTCGGCGGAAGTCCCAGGGCGGCACGCTCCCGAGCAAAGCGCTCTTGTATGGCGGGCGTCTGGATGATCTTCCAGCGGAGGGCCCAACCGGCGGGACCCAATTCCTTGATCCTCTGCGCCTTGGATCCCAAGAGGTACTCGTCGATTCCGCCTAGGCGGTCAATCGTGTACAGAACGCGGGTGGTCAGGCGAACTCGGATGAAAGCGTTCAGACTAGGCGACCAGAGGCGCTTCATCTGTCGGTTGGGTAGCCAGTGGGTGCGCGACTTGTTGCCGTACTGTTCGGCCACGACGTTGCCGAAACGGATCTTTTGGCCGCCATATAGACCCTGGTTCGCTTGCTTATACGTTTGGAGGCGGCCGTAGGGGTAGTCGGGGACTTTTTCCAAAGGTATGCCTTGGTATGACGGTCGCTGCTTCAAAAGAGGAGCTGTGGTGCTGATGGCACGAATCGTGGTGCATGTCGGCGCTTGGAAAGCGGCTGATGTGTGCGAGGGTTTAGAGGTGAGGATCATCGAGAGGCAGCATCGCGACGATGCGGTCGGGATTTGCAATGGCGGCATATTGGTGGGCCGGTCGCGGGCGAATATCAAAACAGTGAAATTAATTCGATATTCCGGAGCTTCGAATTCGATTTCGGACCATTGAAGATTTCTTATCGTGCGATTGTTAAATATCGGGGTCTGCGGGGTTTGCGGGGTTTGCAAGAATGCATCAATCGATTTCTTTCATGAATTGAATTGTGTGACGTCGCTCCACCTTTGAGGTTTGCGACTGCCGACTCGGGATCGGGATCTTCGAGCTTCTTTCAAGCTTCCAAGGTTCTTATCGGTCTTATCAAGTACTACATAGTAGTTGATTCACCGCTGATCATTGAAGTACCTATACATGTAGTACCTAGTACCTTGCATATGCAACTTTCTGGATTACACATGCATATATTCAACGAGACATGATATCCGTACCCAAGGTTCCTTCGATTTCAACAACAACAACAACAGCAACATCATCATCATCATCATCACCACTAATCGTCAAATATCCTCGCAATGTTACCCCCGATAGACGAAGCTGTACTCAAGGCTAATCCGGACTTCGATCGTCTATACAAGACGTTAACCGGGTCTCTTCTGAATCCCGATGGATCGTCTAAGAGCAACGACCCGACGGCCAAGAAACGCGATGGCGTGCGCGATGTACGTTCTATCCTTGAACGCTTAGTCGATATATGATATATGATATATCGCTTCGAGACTACGAACAACAATAATAACAACAACATTGCTCATGGTAGTGATATAGGAACTGAGGGCGCATCGCCTCAAAGCAACTAGACAACACCTTCTTCGCCGCGCAATAGTAGCAGCCACCGCTCCACAGAGACAACAGCAACTACAACAACCATCACAATCATCACAACCCAGACGAACAAGATCAATGCAACAAACACAACAATCGCGAACCTCCGCCTCCGCCTCCGCCTCCACCTCAGCTCCATCCCCTGAGATCCTCGACCTCCTCCTCCTTCTCTCACCCTTACTCTCCAACGCAAACGCCATGCCGTTCTCCTCGCTACTTCTACTACTCTCCCGCCCTCCCTTATCTGACCTAAACGCCCACTTCCCAGCTCTCACGGCCGCCCTATCCAGCACGTTGACGCGACAAGCGAGCACCCTAGCGCGCGTGATCAACCCCCACACCAACCCCTCCTACATCCACCGCTCGATCCCGACCCTCGCGACCAGCACCACCGCCCTGCAGACCAGCGTATCCAACACCTCCCTCGCCCTCTCCCTGTCCCGCCAGCGCGCGACCCACGACTTGACGACGCACCTAGCGCGGCACGCGCAAGCGCTGGCGGCATTGATCCGCATCCTGGAATCGAAGCACGGCCCCTCTGCTCGGTCGGCCGAACTACGCGCCGCCGATGCCGGGCTCGAGACCCAAGCCTGGGCTCTGGCGGCCGAGGCTTTGCTCTGGGATGTGCGGAGGACGGTGTACCCTCCCGAAGCCCGGCGCGCCTTGGCCAACTACCGCCGCCACCTGGCCGACGCTCGCATGCGTCTGACGGACGCCATACGAGTGCGCGAGGCCGAGCTCGAAGACTACGGCGTCGTCGTCGTGGAGGGTCACGAAGGAAACGAGAACAAGGAGCGGACTATGCGCGAGATGGCCAGGGTCTGGCGGGAGATGGAGGCGCGGCTAGACGAGGTCAAAGGGGATCTCCATAGGTTGGGATAGGAGACATGCCCGACCACAGGATCGACAATATCGACCAACTAAATTGTAAACGACACCAACGTGACAGGATGAATACATGTTTCAATACGATTACGATCATCTTGGCAAAAAAAATTCATTCAACTATCTAGAGGTAGGGCTGGTATCATAAGTATTGGTTGTCCGCGGGTGGTAAATCAGCAAGACAAACCAAGCAGATGCATATGGTGAGGGAAACGGGTAGTTAAACAACAGAGATGTATCGAGGATGCCAGGCCCCTCCTTTATCATCCTAAGGAATATCGCAATGAAAAGGTCTATCAGCCGACCGATCCACAAGGTCATTCGTCTATCCGTCGTACCGGCTATGGTTTCTTCTTTTTCTTGATCTTCTATCCTATTGCACATCCAGACGGGGGACGTAACCCCTCTGTACCCAGAACTTTTGGTTTTACTTCCCTACTACTTAAGACACGTTATTTTAACCTTTGACTTTGTAAATAGCCTCAGCTAGACGTCCGACATTGCCACTCGTGATTCCGGCGACACTGATACGGCCGTCCTTGGTGGCGTATACGCTATGCTCCTTGGCTAACTTCTCCATCGCGGTGGCATCGAGACCGGTGTAGGCGAACATACCAATCTGCGACGTGATGTGGCTCCAGTCGTGAGAGCTGCCAAGCTTCTCCAAGTTTTCCTTGAGAAGAGCGCGCATGGTGATGATTCGGTCGGCCATTCCCTTAACCTCGCCGAGCCACTGCTGGTTAAGAGCCGGGTTGTTGAGGATCTCGGATGCGATGCGCGCACCGTGTAGCGGAGGGTTCGAGTACAGAGGTCGGACTAGAATCTTCAGCTGTGATTCGACACGCTTCTTCTCCTCGGGTGTCGAAGCCACAATCGAGAAGGCGCCTACACGTTCTCCGTAAAGACCCTGATATGCTGTTGGTTAAACCGAGTGCTTTAAAGTGGATTAAATAGAGAAGGGCTAACCTACCATGTTCTTGGCAAAACTTTGAGCCAAGGCGATGTCATGGCCCTGCTCGACGAAGTATCGAACAGCGAAAGCGTCCTTATCCGTGTTTCCGCTAGCAAAGCCTTGGTAGGCCATGTCGAAGAAGGCATAGTGACCCTGGGCCTTGACGACATTGCTGATCTCCTTCCATTGCTCAGGGGTGGGGTCGACGCCGGTGGGGTTGTGGGCGCAGGCGTGGAACAGGAACAGGCTTCCCTTGGGCGCGGCCTTGATATCTGCTACCATACCCTCGAAGTCTAAACCGATGGTGTTCTTGTCATAGTAGCGGTATTGTTCGACCTTGAGGCCGGAGTCGGTAAAGACAGCCTTGTGGTTAGCCCACGAGGGAGTAGGGATGTAGATGGTCTTGGCACCGGGGAACCAGCGCGACAGGAAAGCACCGCCGATGCGGAGAGCACCTGTGCCTGAGATGGACTGGGTGATAGCTAGACAGTCGAGGGCGGAAGAGCCCTTGCCGTAGGCTAACTGGGCGGCGGCCTTGGTGAACTCGGGAAGACCGGTGATTCCGAGGTATTCTTTGTTCAAGCGCTTCGCAATAACTGCGTCTTCGGCGGCGCGGACGGAGGGGAGGACGTAAGGTTTGCCTTGGTCATCTCGGTAGGCACCAACACCTATATAGTAGAGTTAAATTATTAGCTATATTCTAGTATTGTCTCTTGTGATCATCGCGACTACCAAGCGGTCGAGTTAGGGGTTGGAGGGGTAGGGGGGAGGAGAGTGGGGGGGGGAGGGTTGCTAGAGAAGAGGTCAAAGAGTCAAAGAGATATACCTAGGTTAATCTTCTCTTTGAAGCTATCGGCCTTGAAAGCTTCAGTGACACCTACACAGAATTAGAAAATCAAATCCATTGACGTATGGCTCTGTTTACTAAGGTGAGTGATATATACCTAGAATGGCCTATAGCCGGGGGTAAGTCGGCATGTTAGTAACGACGGAACAGCGACAGTGGCTACGAATTTGTCGCGCAGAAGGGCAGACTCACATCCTACATATCTAGCTGTTAGCAATTGGGTTCAATGGACATTTCGTGTATATTCTTAAAGTCAATTGGGTTTGCTACTTAGAGCAAACAAGATTCAAGATAATAAACAGTGACATACAGGAGGGCCTTGAGGCACGCTGGCCCAGGTGGATCCAGCTCTCACAGCTTGGAAAGTTATAGCTGATCCCCGACGGGATGCAGCTTGGCGAGTGGCGACACGAAGTGCTGATTGCATCTTCGAATGGTTGTCTGCGGCTTCTGTGGTCTTAAATGTGGGAATTACGAGACGAGGGAGGAAAAGGAAAAAAGGAAGAAAAGAAAAAGGAAAGGAGAAGAGGTTCAATGAGAAACGAGACAAGTCGAAGAAGGAGAGCAGTTGCACAAAAGTGTGACTACTTTGACTAAAAAGACTAAAAAGTATGAGTAAATGAGTAAATTTTGTGCTTTCTTAGGAAGGCGTCGAACGATTTCGGATCCTGTAGCTTTGAATTAGCTCAAAATTGGAAGTCGCAACCCGACAAGCTCCAGTTGATCATAACAATTGATTGGGTGGCATCACAACCTTGGAAGGGCAGTCACAGTCTAGAAAGTCATAACCAGCATAACCAGCGGCTTTCCCTTCCCCAGGTTTCCAAAAACCTTAGCAGCAAGCTGCTTTAATTACTAGCGCTCCAATCGATTTCCTTGATCGTGTCCCCCTCTTCCAAATCGGGTCATTGTCGGCTAATCATACGACCATTTGAAGTTTGTGTACAGCATAGTATATACCGAGTTACTTCTTTATCAGATCAATACCCAGGAGTCCAGGACCGCCCTAACCTAGGTCCTAGGGAGTGGAAATGGAAATGGAAATGGAAATGGAAATGACTGCCTTTATTAGAGTTTCCAAGTTGCTTTTCCCGACGAACTTACGTACATAGGACATGGGACATGGGACATACTATAGGTATATACGTAATTCTTCTATTTATATTTTTACCTATCGACATTTCTCATTTTCGTGATAGTAACATCCATGAATCTCTACTAAAAACATTCACCAACCCCAGAAACTTGAGTCTTGAATTACCTAATCAACTCAAGGCTCAGCTCAGCTACAGCATGCACTCGAGAGAAGTTGACCCGGCTCATTTCAATCTGACACCTACTATTCATAATCCTTGGATGAGTCGTCAATCATATAGATACTACGGTATCATAGTATCATTTGTCATTAACAATATTTTCATTAACGTGCTATACCTGTCTCGGAAATTCCCCATATACTGTCGCATCTGTTTCCCGTCCCCGATTCTCTCCGAGTCGCCGCCAGGTTGCGGTCTCTTGAATTTGTTGCATCTGCTGCATTTGTGTTTCCATTATCACTTGGATCCCCTCCTCTCCATCCTCTCCATCCTCTCCATTGCTCGGTCTCCGATGTTCCATCTAAGGATGTCGAACTTCTTTCGCTGAAGAACGTGTACCTTTCCGAGTGTCCCGGAGGAAGAGGCCAATGCCGACTATCCCAAACGTCCTCATTCACCGACGTAGGAACGACAGAGTGGCCCATATCTCCCCATATTGAGCTGCGTGTCGACTCAGCTACCGATGTTCTAGTCTCCGTCTTATATCCTTGTTCCGTTTGAGATTCCGCTCCACTTGAAGACATTTCTAACTTCCTCTTCGGTAGCTCTTCTATGTTGCAGAGTCGCCGTCGTACCACGAAACAGCGTACCGCTATAGATATTGCGATTAGTAGTACAGTCACCGAGACCACGGACACGATAATCGCTGTGATCTGCCCCCGGCTAAGCCCCATCCCGGGCGCAGGTATATTGGCCACGGCCGAAGGCGTTTGGACGCTATCTAGGTCATTGGAACTAGATGTGGATGTGGTTGGTGATGGTTGACTCGTCAAGCTGATCTTCGTTTCAGCAGCACTCGAGCGAATCTCTGGCTGGTCCGCGGTCATTAGATTAAGACTGGCTGTTGAAAGCAGGATCGACGACAAGCTCATTATCGAATTACTCTTAGAGATGGTATCCGAAGTTCCCATAGGTACAGAGGACGCGCCAACCAATGCTGGAACAGTCACATATGAAACACGTGAACTCGTTCTGGTGACAGGTAATGAAGAGTCGACTTGCCCGATAGTTGTGGTTAATGTGATCGTGATGAGCGACATTCACGTCATTAGAATTCTAGGGCCTGGGTCGCTGATTGGGCTAGTCGGACTAGTTTTGGTTTGCTTGGTCACCAAGCTTGAAGTTGACATTCATCTCATTAAATTTGGCTAATTAGTCGATCATGATGTTAATTATCTCCCATGGTGGAACGCTAGGAATGAACGAAATGGTATTAAAGGGGCTGGTTGCCGCACGCCTAGAGACGTCGTCTCGTATTGGGGATGGCAGTGAAAACAGTATTATCTGTATCCGAGCCGAGGGTATCGAAGGGAGGATTTAAATTAGAATGCTCTAAAAATGCGGCAAACCAGACCCTGACACAATCCAGAAACAATACATGTTTTTCATAGATGAGGTCTGTATGATGGATGTAGTAAGGAAGGATTCGCCGGAAGGATGAAAATCGATCGACTCAAGACCGGCCAACTTCTCTACGGGGAGACCACGCGAACCCGGCTGCCAATAAATGTAACCGTAATACAGTCAGTGCGGGAGCCAATGCAGGCAAGGAAAAAGACTCAATATGCGATGGTGGTATAATTTTGCTGACCAAGGTCCAGGCCGCACGGCAGCATTGGAAAGAGGGGGGGGGGTTCGTCTGTAACTAACGTAAGCCCATGGCATCCGTGGTGGCGATGATTTAATATCCAGATGCATGTCTCGGAGGGGCCTGCTTCTAGACCTTGTTAAGGATAGGTATACTGTATACAAAAGCCTTACAACAAGACGGCCTATCCGGATTAAATCTCCATAACCTATTATACGCCGTCTGAAGAAAAGTGTCTTTATCTGAGTCTGGGAGCCTTGAATCTGTGGAAGCTAATAGTAGGAACAGTCTGTGGATCATGTATTAGCCATGTGGCTATAGAGGTTGAAGGATTGCTGCAGTACGACCTCCAACCTACTCGCTACTACCCAACTACTTGAAGAGGACTCCTATCATTCTCCAATGGCCAATCAGGAGTAGCATGATGAACGAGAAGACTATTAGACGTAGTGGAAGGGTAACATATAAGAACCCGGCGTCGAAATGCATATTCTATTGTGACCTATTTGCATCCTCTCGGTCCCTTTTGCTAGGTAACATTAATAGATATGGCGAAGACTCAGCTCACAATTGCCACCACATCAAATAAAAGGCTCATGCACTTCACTAACCTAGACTAGAACATTATATGCCTGGTGGTCTAATTTTGTCAGAGGTATCTGGAACTAACCCCCAACCTCTTCTTCAATCCCTATCTTTTTATGCGTCTCATCCAGTCTATTCTTGCGGGGCCCGACATGAGCCAGTTTTCACCTCTCCACAACAAATTTCTTATATCCTATTTGAACTTCATGAATGGTAGATTCAAGAACTTCTTCCTTTCTACTCCTCCTGTACTCTTCAGTACCTATTCTTGGCAATTACTAATTGTAAATAACTCGTTACTAATAAGGGACGTTGATAAATTTACAGTATATCATACTATTCATTATTCATGCATACTATCACTTGGTTTAATGAAAGGAGGAGTGAGGTATCTACTTGTTATGAGGCTAGGTACCCAAGCGTCCTATTCCCAATATTATGATGAGAATATACCAATATTTTCAAAGGTGGTCAGATAGTAGGCCATTACCATCCTACCTACCTAGTACCCAGTCATACCATGTACATATGTGCCATTTATGTATTGCTGATATTGTTCCAAACCACAGTCGTCGTTGTATGATACCATCTAATCTCGATTGCTGCCTCAGTCTATTAAAGCAATACCTAATACAGGCAAGACCGCCAATAAAGACCGCCACACAACAACAATGGCTAGGTCTAGGTTAAGACATGCCCCGAGGGTAAAAGATTGAATGCCGAGATATGTGAGGAAATCACTTCCTCACTTCAGTAATCTATCACAAATGACATTTTTGAAACATCTTCGTTAACCGAGGTCAGATCTACGACGGTACCATCATTTCTCGGTGAGCTTGTAAATTACCTACTGACTTGGAAAATTTCAGAGGCTAGTTTTGAGCAAGTCATGCCGTATCGGTATGTACAAGGCGTCTAAGCGTAGATAATATTTCGGATGGACAATACTTATCATATCAAACCTCAATCTTTAGTATGACGACGCGCCGAAGAACGATGCATGAAAACCTGTCCTCCAGACTGCGGGAACATCACAGGTGACTTGAGGGTGTAGTATCAACTCCGGTTCTTTTTATCATTTGTAATAGGTAGGGCGTAAGTGGGTATCTCGCTTCAAAGGTTCGCTGTAAAGGGCATCGTAGCCCCGGGAACATAAGAATTAGGACGCTATTGTCCTCAATATCCCATTGGCCATTACACAATTTAATTCTCATAATCGTTATTTATGTAGATCACTTGAGAACAGGTTTGTCTGGGGTTCGCAAACCGACAAGACATATGATCTGGTATAGGATGAAATATGAAGGGCTTTAAGAATTCCAACTAGTTTCGGCCAACCCCGACCTCGACCGAGTCGACTATCATGCTTCATTAGGTATTGCAGGGCTCAGCATTGACATGTCGCTGATTAACTGGCCAATATGACATGTCGCGATGACCTGCTACGCAAGACACAAAATTTGGGCACGGCGGTCAGAGATAACAAGTGAAGATTCAATAGGTACCTAAGGCACTCCTAGTTCGTTGTCTCCGATGACAATCGTTCGCGAATGAAACAGGAACATAATGAGTCTTATGGAGAGCCTCGGTCTATTGAGTCCAACCGCGAGGCTCGAAGCATGACGTGTTAGGTATCGAGGCTAGATATTTACTGATTGGATGAAGGCATGTAGTCGACATCTGACAGCTCATGTAACGAGATCTATAGCGACAGCTGTTGGCTATTGGTATATCGTAACTGCACGAAACGAGTCACTTTGAATCCTTCGTCTTTGGGCTCCCCCAATCTCCAAGTTTCCGTGCAAGATCCGGGAGATTGAAGCAAGGTTCGCGGCTGGCATATTAGGTTATAGATTATAATCAGATCCAATATCATGTGAGAAGTGATATATCATAATGAGATCGGAAGGATTCGAATAGCTTGAACAAGCATCTCCTAGGGTCGATGAGCCGCAGCTACATCTCCACATGAGCTGGGTATCCAAAGTCGTGTAAAAATGGATTTCGCAATCGATGTTATGAGAATATAGGTATATAATGGAAATCCTAAGTAGAGACAATGCTGGGTAATCTGCTTGTAAGTTACGAAAGTCGAGGGTCAACGCCATTTCACGGAGAGTGGGTAGTTGGATCGATTCGATTCGATATGTTCAATCGCGAGGTGAGACTCCGAGTATCAACTGATAGATTTCTCTAATACCTAGGTATATTTTTTTTTAGATAGTTATGTTCAGGAGGGGTCGAGAGCGTCGTAGCCTCCAAAGAAGACGAAGACGTATCGCTCAAGTTCATATCAATTCGGTTTCGACTAATACCAATAGAATACAACAACACATTGTCAACGTTCCAAACCGACTCGACCAACATCCCGAAGGCTCATTCAACGTCCAAACTGTCATGGACAATCGCAATCAGTTGACCCTCCATTCTGGGCGACCTCGAGGTCCTAGTAACTATGAACAACCAGCGCCGCCTCAACGTGGGAGTAGTGGACAGACAAACTACAATTCCCGTTCTGGCGACGATCAAATTGGCTCCTCCGTTTCCTCGAGCCAACAGAATATGAATGACGATGATAATTATCCAAACCAAGGACAACACCATCTCTGCACGAGCCAAACTCCAAGACACCGACCAATGGCTGTGTATAGCGAACTAGGACAGCATGTAGCTCAACAAGAACTCGAGCTCAATTTTTCGCTAGAGGTGTGGAGATCTCAGCCAACGTACGAGGATCCCCTTAGAGTTGTCCCGGAATTGTCTGGTCATGGCGATTTGAATGATAGAGTAGAGGGTTGGAATGACGATGTCCGTCACAGTGATACAGGAGCTACCGGGGGTATAACCCCTGACAGATACTTTGACTAGGCAGGAAATGCATGGAGGAGATTTGCTAGAAGCAAACACGATACTTCTCCAGAGCGCGGACCACTTTCATATAGCTAAAGTGTCAAGTGTGAACTTCGTACCTAGTTGTAGACCAGGTCATGGAGAGATATGTAGCTCGCTGTTGGCTCTTTAGCTGCCTACCTACTACCTACCTACCTTAGGGAGTATCCGTAGGTGTACCATCTACAATCAGCTTCTTCAAATCCCATTCAAAGTCTTCCACACTTTATTCGAAATATCCATAGCTAGCTACATATGTCATAGGTACCCACTTGGTTAGGATGCCGCTATTCTCTTCGTGCTGTCAAACCCCTGACACTAAGGACAAGGACACTAAAAGAAATTCAAAAAAAATAAAAAATAAAAAAATGATAATCAACGTACAACACTGGGGATTCGCTGGTCGTCACCGACCCAACTACTAATCCAGCGGTATTCAGCTTGTCTATGGGAGAGCAGACGGGATCCCGAATTCTCTAAATCCTATGGTCGTACGTGGAGGTTTGATAGATTATGTTCATTTATATTTCTTTAGGCAAGCAGTAGGATCCACTCACATAACAAACGTGAATGATGGCCCATACCTAGTAGGCATTGATACCGCATTGATACCAATAATACCAATAGAATCCTTATTCTGCTTCGTAAGTACCTTTGAACTCCTAAGTATTAGAGGGTTTCTCTAGGTATTATTATTTTCACAACTAATCAGTATCGTGACCTAGTTGCTAACCTATAGCGAATATTCTAGGTAGGTAATTGCACGTGCCGTAAAACCGTAGGGTTAGTTCATACGTAACATATACAAATTAGTATTAGGTTTATTATATTACGTAGTCTACTATTCATAGTATTATATACCTAGTCTATGCATTCTTTCTTTTTGTTCGTAGGTAGTTCTACGATTTCTACGTTTCCTAAACTCTCTACGCTTCGGCGTGAACTTCGGCATGTTCTTCTTGTGTTTGGGGGGTGTCTGTGCCTGCAGCGCTCTCGGGTAACTTGGACCCATCCCAATGACTAGACTTGATGGGATTGACATGTAACAAGTACATGGTATCGATCTCTTCTAAGCTACGGTCTTTGGTTTCGATGACGAAAAAGAAGACGATGAGAATCAAGGCTGCACAGCAACCAGCGAAGACGAAACCGTAGAAGTAGTCGATCGCGTCGGTGATGAAACGAGTGAAGAAGGAAATCATACTACAACATGCAATGAGTGCTCGTAGCTCTTATGAGACGTGAAGAATGTGCGGGTGACCATGTGCTTACAAGTTCCAGAACCAGTTAGAGGCCGTGGCCAAGGCCATACAAGGAGCCCGATATCGCGACGGATAGAGTTCGGCGACAACAGCCCATATGAGAGGTCCCCAAGTGGTAGCAAAAGCAGCAATGGCGAGACAAGAGAACACGATCAGAGCCGAGCCAGCCCGAGGAGTGTTCATGGGATTTTCTGTGTCTAGTGCGAAATGACCAACGAAAGCGTAGATGCTGTAACGAGGCCGATTAGCGACGCCGGAATAATAAAATACGGATGAGCAGGGATAGAGATGTAGAGATGTAGGGGTGAAGACTTACAAGAAGCACACCATCATCCATGCCGCACCAGCCATAAGTGCCTTTCTTCGTCCGACGTTCTGGACAACCCATAATCCGGCGATGGTAGTAGCAACGTTGACTGTGCCGAGGATGATTTGCGTGACGAAGCTGTCGCTCAACCCGGTGGACTTGAAGACGGTAGTTCCTGGAGAGAGTTAGAAGGTAATCTCATAAATACAAGAACGACGATTTAATTGTAAACTATTTATACAATGAAGCTACTTTCTCTCTATAGAATTAGGTGAAAACGATAGAAAAAAAACCGTTACCGACCGTAGTAGAAAAAAAAGTTTGCTCCTGTCAATTGTTGGCCGGCTTGTAATACAATACCAAGAAGTGTTCTGTATAGCATTCGAGGGCCGGTGAAGATTTCGAACCAGCTCGCCTTGCCACTGTTCTTCTCTTCGTCTAATTTGACACGAAATTCGGTGATCTGGTCATGTACGCTGCGGTGTTGAGGGTCGACGCCGGCTAATCTTGCGATCGTCTGGCGGGCTTCATCTTCCTTGCCCTTGCGGTAGGCGTGCCGGGGACTTTCGGGAAGGACGAGGATGCCGAGGGCAAGGACCAGTGACCACAGGAAACCGAGACCGTTGGGGATACGCCACGAAGCGCTCGAGCCCATGTCGGCGGTGCCCCAGTCGACCATGTAAGAGGTCCAGATACCGAGGGTGATGAAGAGCTGGTATGTCGACACGAGGATACCGCGGATTATGGCCGGACTACTCTCGGACTGATACATGGGCACAAGGACAGATAGGGCACCGACGGAGAAGCCGGTAACCAAGCGGCCGATGGCAAATTGTACCCATACATGCTCGGACGAGATCTCGATGACGATCCCAACACAAGCCCATAGAGCGGAGACGGAGATGGCTAGTCGTCGACCGATGATGTCGGCAAGTTGTCCGGCGATTAGAGCACCGAACAAGCAACCGACAGGAAGCAGACCGATGATGGTACCTTGTCTCGCAGCTCCGAATCCGTATTCGCCGCTCGAAGTTTCCTGGCCGAATCGCTGAGCAAAATCAGGCATAGAGAAGAAGCCGGAGATTTGGCCGCTGACGTAGCCGAACATGAAGCCACCTATAGAGGCAACAACGCCTAAGAAGACAGCTAAGAAGGTGATTTTTTGCTGTCGAACGGGAGAGACAGGGGGAGGAGTGGTCTGCTCCTCTTTGGTGACGGCGCTGGAAGATCCATTGTTGTTTGGTGTTTCCACTTGATCTGTATGGCGTTTGAGGAAAGGCATATTGCCTACCTAGGTCCTAGGTATTAATGAAGAGCGATGATGATGATGATGATGATAATAATAATAATAATGGTAATGGTAATGGTAATGGTAATGGTAATGGTAATGGTAATGGTAATGGTGACGGAGGTTGTTGTTTGGTTGTTGATGTTGCTGATAGACTTACAATTCGATGATAATAAGCTTGAATCATGTAGATATGTAGATTCCAAAATCCCCCTGAAAACCATGGCCAAGGTCCCTTTTTAGACCTTGTGGACTTTATAGAGAGGCTCATGGTTTTTTCTCACCCCATCCTAGCGACCTCTACTAGGGACCTCCATAGTATCCTAGTATCCTAGTTTCTTACGTTCATAACCTAGTTTTTTTCTTCTCTCTCTCTCTCTCTCTCTCTCTCTTCTCTCCTCTCCTCTTTCCTTTCCTTGTTTATATTACTGCATCATCACCCCATCGCGCTCGTGACGGCGTCTCGCGCGAAGACTCAAGCTGGGACGGCTTCGATGGAACCATTAGTTACCCACAAGTTTCCTATAGGTAGTCCACAGTAGTCCACATGAGTTCCTGAGTTACCGCATGTTGCCCACATATATGGGATCATCATGAGAACTCACGTACTATGTAGTTGATCAACTTGACTTAGTCGAGGTCCGCTACGGCGCTACGGCGCTACCTAGTACGGTTGGTCCCGACAGAGCCTCTATCCGGAAGTTCCGACCAGCTAGGATAACGTTTGCCCTAGAAAGAATGCGATTTCATCTAGATGGTTTTTTTTTGGGAAGGGGTCTCATATATACATTCTAGACGTTGAAGAGACCGGCAGTTGTTGTTTTTGGTAACTATTTCAGACTTTACCTACCTAGTACCTAATGTAGGTAAGTACCTAATAGTAGTAGTACCTATTATTAAGCAGATATTTCTTTAAGAATGCCACTCTTCGGTAACACCAAGAAAAACAGTACCTAGTATCGAAAGACTATCCTTATCTCTCGTCGTACGAACACAGTAGTATAGTACCTAGTAATAATCACCTTTTTTTTTTCTAAGTTCTTTTTTAGATTTACCTAGTACTAGGTAGGACCTGGTAAACCTAGGCCGGCCGAGCAAGTACCGAGTCGGTCCTGTTGTGGAGCTAAAAAGCGGCTCTGCTACCTAGGTCCTAAGCCTTAAGAGGGTGTTTGGTTGCATAAGTTTTTTTTGACTTACGGGGCAAAAGTGGGCCTTCAGCCATAATTTGATCCTGTCGTTTGGGGCGTCAGCAAGCTTATTACCCACTATAATCTAGCTTATCCCTGGCCCATAAAACCTTATTTTTAAACCAATTAAAACCGTTGATTAAGCTGATGCTTATTGAAATCTCATAAGCACCTTTAAAGGTGCTTATTTTGACTTATTACAGCAAAAAACAGCGCTAACGCGTTGGAATAGTACCCAAAACGCCCGATTAGGGGCTTACAACCGCGATCTAACAAGGTCTTAAACTTCAACCAGCTTTTACACAACTTTATATGCTTGCAAATTAATGCAACCTGGTTCATTAAAAAGAGCTGATTGAATATTTTTAAATGATTAAATTTATTAATTTTTTTAATTGAAATTGGTGTTGAAATAATTGATTAAAGCTGGTTGGGAAATAGGCGTTCAAAAAAGATACAATCTACCTGGACTAGTGCAGTGCTTAGCAAGATAATATAAATTTAGACCCACAAACACCAAAAAGCTTACCGACATACAGGTGTACGTTGATTGGTCGGACTATAGTGGAGACAAACCCACCAGCGAAGTTGAATTCAGCCAGCTTATTGCAGGGATGTCACGGGCCATAAGCATAAGCTAAACTTATTTTTCCAAACACCCTCTAAGGTTTTCTACAACCTTGGAACTCTCTTTTCAGCGCTCTTCACCACTCTTTACCACCCTACATTCTTTAACTCTTCTTTACTTGGTCTCGAGCTTGTAAAAAACTCAACCTTGGAACTTCAAATGAATGTTCTTCTATTTTACCATTTTACTACTATAGTACTAAGTACCTACATATGTAGGTCCTAGGTCCTAGGTCCTAGGTATCGCGGACACGATACGGCCAAGGACATGACCAGGGACATGACCAGGGACACTACCACGGACATTCTCTTCCTGCCGACAAGTAAAATTGAAACGCTGACGACATTAGACATCATTGCATTATCTCTTATCTTATGGATACGAGAGATATTTTCTAACCTAGCGTCATTCGTTTATTGGGCGGTGTTTCCTAGTATGGAATTATCGAGGAATTTCTCTACATCCTAATCTCTCTCTAAATCTTTTTTTTATGTCTTTTTATGTATTTTTCTTTTTCTGTTTTTTTTTTCCAACCCCCGGACTGACTTATTTCTCTTCACCCTTCTTGTTCTCCGTCTTGTTCCCCCGTGTCTCTCTCTCTCTCTCTCTCTTCCTCCAAAACCCCTCCTTCCCCCCTACCAAAAAAAACCCCTCTAGAAATGCGAGCGCCATCGTGAGGCGTTTGTGGCGTGCTTTTCAGACTGTCTATCAGAACACTAAAAGTTTTGTTCGGCCCTTCGTCATTCCAGATCACTCCTCGGATGTTTATGCGTAAAAAAGACGGAGACAAGAAACGCATTGGTCCGCGATGGCTCCGGGTTCCGAACTTCGGATGGCCCTATAACGGCCCTGTACAAGCTGTACAAGACCCGTCCTCGTGTTATCCCAATGACCGCTTCAACCCATGGCATTGCTCCTCGGTTGTACACGAGAACTACCCCTCGCCATCGTCCCAAAGGACCAAGCGCCTCTCACGGACGTGTCCCATCCCCCACTTTAGCCACATACCACATGCGATTTCCATCCACTCGGTAGCTCTGATCGCTGCCTTTTCCCCCTAGATATTCTTGGATCTTGCCTTTCGTCTGAAACGCAAGGTTGAGAGCTTGCGTACCAGGCCTCATATTGTTCAGACCGTACTACTATATACTCGCTTGGGACATACATAGGACCTATAACCTAGGTCCTAGGTCCTAGGTACCGCTTCACCCCGGCGACGATAGTAGCATCGATCATTCAGAATTAGTCCAGGACGGAGAGCGTGGACATGCAAATTGATGACAACATCCTGGCCCTTGAACGCGGCCAAGAGGTCATCAGGAGGGTAAGAGTCAGGAATGACAATACGCTTGTGCCCCTGGGGTGTGCCGCTGCTCGAAATTTGGATGAGGCTCGTTGCAAGATGGTCAAGGTCGAGCTAGGCAGGCTGCTTTTGGACCTCGTTAAGCAAGACGCTCCCAATCGAACCTGTCGCACCAACGATGAGATGAGGATGTTTCAAGACGAGAGACTTGCGAATAACTTTCAAGAATAGGTATCTTGTCAGTGTCGTTTTAAGGGGTCAATATCTCTTAATAACTATAGTAAGTGTTTATTTGTCTTCTTAAGCTTCATTTTCACCACGTCGTCGATCAGGTTTATAAAATTGATGTATGCCTCTGTCCGCCTCTGTCCAATGCATAGCAAGCTTTAACTTCGTACTACTGCGTGATATTCAGACAGGCAGAAGAAAGTCCTACGATATCCCTCGCCCAAGGTCAACGATGACGGTGATTGAGATGGGATTACATTAAGTATTGGGCCTATTAGGTGTTACTAATTCAACCATTACCTCTCAATGTAGGTAGCTACTGACAGTTTGACGGTGATGATCTTGATTACTTTCAAAGGTCCCGCCAATGCGAGGCATGGCGATGGACTAAAATGTGAGACCACAACGACTATCAATCAGTGAATATCGCCGAATACTCCGGTGTCTTGGCGTCTTGGTGTTGAGTGAGTACGAACGGGCGGATACGCGTTCATAGAATGGATGCAAGGCAAACGGAATGCGAAGGGATCCTCTCTTTGAGTTGTAAAATGTCGATCAAATCAGCCGGTAATGTGAATGCCTTTTACACTTTTCGAATAACCCGATATCGGGACGTAACCTTACATAGCTGCCTAGGTCCTCAGTATTATTCCCTCTCCCTTTTCGGAGTTCCGTCTGGTATTCAACTTCTCCGACTGCAGCACAGATCGTAGGACGAGGACGGTGTGAATCGCCGACGACCCCTTCGGCGTTAAATGATATTATAATCCGATGACGAGTTGACCACCGACAAGAGGACCAGTTCGTCAAACCGTGACACGATATTTGAACAAATTAATTACAATCATGGGCCGAAAATGATTGCTAAGACAAGACAATTTATCTAGGTAAAGTGACTAAAGAGGGTACGTGCTGAGGGTTAGGGTTATCGCCTTTTTTTTTTTTTTTTGCTTCGCTTGCTCAATACGGGCTACTAGGAGGTAGGTAGGTATCATCTGATACACGTCAATGGTCATGTATTTCTAGATAAGCTAAGTACCAAGTCGGAGAGAGATCTTATCCAAGATATTCGAACCCAGAGTCCGAATAACAAGATCACCGCGCCTCCACGCCACCAACACAACACAACACAACACAACACAAGGACTAATGAACCTGTCCGACGGTGTTGTAGAACCGGAGAATACCATCTATCTGTGCCACCACAGAGATTTTGCATCCCGGTAGAGGTGGCCCTCATTTAGGGGTCGGCAGCTTGAGATTATGCCGTAGCCGTGAATGCTGCGAGACAACAATAACACCTAAGAATATTTACCTAATAATTTGATTTCATTCCCGTTTCCAGTTCCCAACAACATATTCGCTACTAACCCATACCTCAATGTATACCCGTAGCCAACCCGTACCCAACCATTAGAAACGACACCGCAATCCAGATGCCACGGACTCGGTGTATAAGGAGAATTTGCATAGAAATTCGATACCTAGTACTAGGTAGTGGATATCTACAACGTATCTCTATAGGTACTACCTAGGTATATGAAGTCTGGGGAAGATTGATAGGCTACTACTTCGTAATACTAGGTAGGTAATGCGCATAAGCAGGTGTAGCTGCCTAGGTACCTAGCCTAGATCAGTCGATTCCAGAGACACGGCACCCCCTGAAAAATAAACCGGCTTGAAAAATTAGGTACATACTTGGCACCTTAACGCCACAATATCCGTAGGTGACAGCCCGTACTTGCCGGGTACCTACTAAGTAGTACTACAGTAGGTAGTAGGTAGGTTATGCATGTGTAGTAGGTGTGTAGACATTGAGGCGGCATTTGAACTTAATAGTACATTACATATGTACTCTCCAATGCCCAACTACTCGATAGATCTACTATGTAGAAAATTTATTTATAAGAAAAAGAAAATACTAGGTATACGGCATATGAAGGTACAAGATATATATTCATGGCTCGATTTGAGACGTTAGGTACCTGACTCATATACACATGAACGCGTTTCTCTCATAGCATCTATGGATAGCATCCATAGCATAGCAGAAGGGGTATAGTGTACGCCAATGCGCCAATGCGCCAATGTCCGAACTCCATACACAAGCAACAAATGCAGAACACACACACACACACACAATCTCTTCGTCGTTCACCAATCCCTTGACTATATCCTCCACTAGTATCGACCTTGAATGTTACCTGACCCTTCCGAAGCGGCGCGACAAGCCCACCCCGAGACCTACGCCTAGTGGGACGAGTACTGCGAAGAATATTGCCACAGGTAGGACAATATAGAGGAACAGGAAGCGCCGTGGGCGTCCGAAGTAGGTCTTGTGCGGGGGAAACGCGGAATTAAAACACGCACGTAACGAAGTGGCGAGAGTAGGCTTTGCTGAGCTGTTCTCGGTGTTTAGATTCGAGGGAGTGCGCATCGGAAGCGCAAATGCTTGATCGGATCGTTCTTTTACTCGGTTCGACTCAATTTCCGTCGACAGTTGATTTGACGTTGCCATCTGATGTTCTTCAGAATGACCTTTAGTTGGAAGAATGCGACCTAGGAACGATTGACGAGGTTTCGGAGGATGAGTTATCGTCTCCCACTCGGGGAGCTGGTAGACGGGCGAAGGTGCAGCGGGTGAAGCGGGTGCATCTCCGTGATGGTCTGCCATTCTTGAGGTGGGTATAGGCCAAGTAGCATTGGTTTGAATATAACAAGGTGGCAGGCAGAGTTGAGACGACTTCGAGACTGAGTAGAGTCGCTAACCAAGTGTCGATTGTCAATGATCAACTTAGAAGTTGTCTTCGAGTTCTAAAGTTGGATTCGATGTTCTACTCCGTGAAAACGACTAGAAAAGAAGTCGACTAGAAGAGACAACTAGAAGACTAAAACGAACGAGATAAACGAAGCGAATGGCAGCATCTTCCTTCGAGGCTTATGCATTGGGAGGGAGACACCAAGTTTCAAAAGATAGGTAAACAAACTTGTAAATCTCACGAAACACAAGAAGAGATGTAAAACGTCAAACCGGGAAATGTGAAAGGCGTGAAAATGTGAAGATGTGAAGATGTGGAAATGTGAGAATCAAAAGATGGGGGGGGTAATGTGTAATGTATTATGTAACGTCAAAAAGTTGGAGATAAAACAACGCCAACCTCCAACCTTGTCCAACAAGCTTGTGGTGGGGCCGGCATATAATGCGGGGTATCTCCATTTGTCTAGTAGTACCTAGGTCCTACTAGTAAGGGTCTTTGTAGGTACCTAGGTCCTAGGTCCTAGGTATGGATCTCCAAGGATAGAATGGATATTACGAAGTAGAATGTTTCTTTTTTTAGGGAAGTGCCACAAGTTGGCAGGCTGGCAAATAGTAAATTACCCCCGATTCTTGACAAGCTTATTAACCTTCAACCTTCAACTTCCAACCCTCAACCTTCAACTCCTCCATTCCTTTATCCTCTCACCCATTTCATCCATCGAGGGTATCCCGCGCAACCTTTCATCCATCCGTCTATATATAATATAATATAATATACTATGTAATATTACATGAGTACCTAGTAGGCACTAGGCACTAGGTAGATATCAAACCGGGTCGTTCATATAAATCGTAACAATGTCAACAGCCAGCATTTAATCCATAATATCAACAACTTCCACCGCTAAGATGGCCGAGTCAAGGGCCGAGTCGAGAACCTAGTCGCGCCCCCCATCCTCGGTGTGGACTCCTCAGAGACGTTAGGACTTCCCATCAAACTACGTGATTGGGGCGAGCTAGAGCTGCGGGAAGAAGTTGAGCTTGCCCCACGGGCGTGGCCTTGCGGTCGTATCGGGAACGACAATGGTGGCGGTGGCGTCGTTTCCTGCCGAAATGGGAACCCGTCCTGGCTAGAACTCTTCCTGGGCTCTCGAACGCCATGTGTCGGCACCGTCGTAAAATAGTTATTGTCGCTAAGTAGTGGAGTAGCCACCTGATGGCTAGTACTAAAGTTCATCTCGCTGCCCCATCCCGATTGGTTCTCTACGTCAGGAGGCAGAGACAGATTCGGTGTACTCGTCGCCGTCACCGTCGCCGTCGCCTTCGCCTGGAAATATCGCGACCCTTCTTTTTCCTTGTACCCGTACCCTCCCTTTTCTGGGACGCGCGGGGGAACCAGGTCGTAACTAGAAGGGTCGAGATAGTGGATAGTCCCGGTTTGCGGTGGCAGCTTCTCGTTTTCGTGCTTGCGGTTATTGTGCCGCGTTACTTTCTCTGCGGTGAATCGTCGTCAGTCGTCAGTCGACAGTCGACAGAGCACCGAGCTAGGACATGGAAGTGACAAGGAGCAAGGAGACAACCGGATACGTACCGCTTACGATCTGAGCGAAGCTAAACACGATCAACGCACTCGAGAATATGGGAACCAGTTGACCGAAGCTTTTCGCATCATTTTCCGGGTTCTGGTTGTTCTCTATCTCGATCCATCCCGAGTTATTGACCCACTGGCGAAGGGAAAATATGTATCTGGTTGAAATGATGGTGGTGGCGCAGCTTAGACCCACGCCGCCCGCGAGGTACAGCAGGAATATATTCTGCACCACTTTCCTCAGCGGCGTTCCGAGACCGCAGCACTTCCGGAAGTGTTTCGCAATGTTGGCTCTCACCCCAGGTCTGCTCTTGCCGCGTCGCATGAATCGAATAGACTCGGCGATGGTAGCTGCGCCATAAAATAGCAGCGTGATGATATATAGATTCCAGCCCTGGATCTTGTTACGCGGCGTCGACTCGGCAATGGTGTCCAGGAAGAAGGAACTCGCACTCGATGTCGTCTGCTTAAACGTATCCACCACCGTGTGTTCATTGTTCTGGAAGCACGCAGCTGCAAGGAACATGGGGCTGTCGGTCTCATTTGCGTTCGGAATACTGGTAGGAAACGGAACATCCAGATTCGCATTTTGGTTCGTCATGAGCAATCCGGTAACGATGAAAACGAATGTGATGGCGATAACGCGGAGCAAGGCCAACCAGGGGAACTTCCAGTAGTTGCGAACGACGGTGACCGACACAAGATGCGTGGCACAGGTAAGTAACATCATGTTGGCGACGATGTTGTAGTGATAGGCTGATATCGTGCAACCCCTCCAGTACCGGAGCGTGAGGGCGTATGCAGCGCCCGTGAACATCTGTTGGTCGCTACAGGCAAGGATGAGCGTTTCCAGAATCTCAGAGAAGCTAGTTCGTGGATGTCTCGCCGCCTTTTCCCTGAAACGATACATAGACATATTAGTCACATACTACACGGGATGTAAGTGTGAATCTGGGCACTCTCTTACTCCTCAGTCAACGTGTTTTTATAATGGTAGGTCTTTAGGAACTGCCAGAAAAGTGATACAATACCGGCAGCTACCGCAAATGAAGTGACTGCGACGAACACCCCGAGGATCTATCATATGTCAGTGCCCGTAGACGATGGATCAAGGATGTATGCGTGCCTACTCCTATACCGGCAATATCCGGGTCGCCGGGAAACTCTCCCTTACTATAATCACCGATTTTTGTAAACGGTACCTCTATACTAGTTTTCCCGTTGACTGTGACGTTTCTTCCAAGAACATCGCAGTTGAGCGTGATGTTGTAGTGTGTCTTACAGTCGACAGTAGAAATGTACGAACCCATCGCACCTGAGTGATGTCGTCCCGACGACCGAGGTTAGGAAAGAGAATAGGGACCTAGCGAGCGAATTGAACTACTAGGTAATAGGCGGGTATTAAATAGAAGCCGATTGACCTTGGAAAGAAACGATGTAAGTATGTTGAACTATCGAGAGATCTCCATGATACTCTACTAGGTAGTCAGCTAGGTGTGATGAAAGTTTCAACAGTTTCAACATGTCTGGTTCAAACAACTAATATATCCATATCAAAGATCGAGGAAAGGGTCAATCTTTATCTACCAGGAACATTGCGTGACAGCATGTCCATTGTTGTGTCATTGTTCCCCCGAAGGTTCTAAGCAGGGGGTTACTTCATCAACTGCTCCAGCCCATGATATCAAACGAGAATAAGATGCAGTTGTAATCCTTCGAACCAACAAACTTGACTCCTACCCAAGTTCCGGGCTGGCTGAGGCTGAGAACGCTATTGCCAAATACAGCCCTGGAGGACGTTAGGGGGTTGCATCAACACCATCCACTTCTCTGGGGGTGTGAAACCATGCAGGGGCGTCGACGAGAGTTCCCCTCTCGTGGTAATATTCTCTGTATCTTCTATACCAAAAACATCTTGATTGCTCTCTCTCTCTCTCTCTTTCCTTTTTTTCCTCTCTCATCATTGACGAGGTTATCTGTAGACCCAACTCGCACTTATGTCGCTACACAGAAAGCAGGCTATCGAGTTATTTTTGAATCGTGAGCCTCTAGGGTGCATCTTAGACTCTCACCGGTATGGATGTGAAGCGACACAATACATCTTACACAACATCACGTCTATAAATTCGGACATCGCGGCTATTTGCTGGAATGGCTAGTCCTTTTCGCGAGGACGTATCAGAAGCCATAGTGGTATTTCTAATGAGTATTATAGGTACCTAAGGTAAGCTTGCAGAGGCTGTTATATTCAGCCCCCGACACCCACCGTCCATGGATGCGAACGATAGGTACCTACTAATGCTGTAGATATTGAGTGGATGTACAATACCACCTAGAACCACGAGCTGCATGAGCTTGATGGCCTAAATTTGGAACACGGCTGTGCTCAAGCACCCCGCAAGCTGATTCATACGCCGACATTGTTAATCAGAATATTTTTTTTTTTCATTTCTTACGTAGCTGCATAGGTATAGTAGTGAGCAGCATCGGACGAGTGATATCACGAGAAATGCCCCTCATTCAAAGAGATCGTGACCTGAACCATGACAAACATTCTCGTGGTGCAATCCGAGAGGTAATGCTTAGAAGGTGAGATGAGAGAGACAGTCTTCCGGGATTGGATACCGGCAACTATCCCCCCGTTTCAGACGATTTTGCTACATAGTATTTGAACCAACAGATGGACGGCCATCAACGTTTCGGTAGCTAACTACTTAATACTGGCATTCCCGATCTGTAACATAATGTAACAACACCATCTTATCACATGTACATCGAACTAGGGTCCATTGCCGTTTTCGAACCAACGCGATGATTTATTGAAGTTTGGGGGCCGAAAATATCAGAGTTCAAAAACCAAAGCGACACAATACCTGATAGCGGAAGAACAGAAAGAAATTTGGAATGAGGACCTAGGACCTAGGTACCCTGCTCGTGAATAATAATACCTAGGCAATATAGTACCTAGGACCTAGGTAAGCCTGCCTTGGGAGGAGGGGGACATTAGAAATGCCCCGTCATACGCTGTATGGGACCGGACGGAATTTCAAAAGGCTGGAGCTGGAGAGGCTTTGGCTTTTCGGGGTTACATTCAAGTTCTGACCAACCGATACTTAGAGCCTTAGACATAAAAAGAAGTTTTCCTAGAACAAATCGAGAAAAATCCCGAGGTGGCTGGCTTCCTGCACGGGATCGAAGCAAACCATAAGACGGACCACCTCAATAAGAGTGGTGGCATCGGAGTTGGGGGTTCCCATCGCAGAGGTAGGTAATACGGGCGCGGAAGATGAGGTTGGTGTCTATTATAGGAATTCGAATGTGCAATGATTCCACAGTCAAGAAGATAGTTGAATTTTCCTGAGTCTTTCTGGTGGTCTTCTCATATGTAGGACCTAGGTACCTACATATCTCAGAGTCGAGGATTAAGTACCCAGTAAATAGAATCAGGTACGTCAGAGGAATTTACAGACGAAAATTCGAATCCCATAGCATTAATCGCGGATACCACGTATAGAAAATGGTGTCAAGTGATGGACAAAAGAATCAGGAGTCAAAACTGAGTTGGCAAGTGTGCTCTACGCACCTTAATTGCCGTTCGCCAAGTAAATTGGTCGAGCGACAACTCCTCCCGTAAATAGGGGGGAGTATCCAACTACTACTAAAACTAAATTTGAAGCCCTTGAAGCATTATGGTACGATGAAGTACGTCAAAGAGATGAAGGGACGAGCTATCCCTCCCAGCCAGCACGCTCATCAAATCCGACGTGCCCATTTTCCAGCCGGTAACAGCATTACAACTTTCGTTGTGCTCTAATGTTCCCTCGTCTCTGACCGTAACAACATTGTACGGATTGTAAAGGAGAATCCCCCCACCCCCAACCAAAAAAAAAAGGAAAGAGGGAAAAAAAAACGATACTAATGGTAATAATCCAATCTCCTTTTTCGCTTCGTGCCCGCGTCGCCGTAAACTCACAACTCCGCGCTAAGACAAGATGTCACAACCGGTCCGGCCGTTAAAGCCTTCTCCTGCCTGCCTCGTCTAACCGCCCAAGGTGACAAGTCAAGTTAGGTATATCAAGCATGTACACGCGGAAACGCCGAAAGAGATCCCTGAAGTTGCCAGTCCTATAAAGCAAAGAAATATGCCCCGTGTCCCCCCCTGAAAAACGCCGCAAGTATGGTTTGGCGGGGAGAGAAACAAGAAAGAAATGGTCCAAAAAAATCTTCAAAAGAGGCGCCGCCTCTAGGTCGCCTGGACTCCTCGTAGATCTCCTCACGGAGGCTATAGATACAGGTGGGTGAACGAGAACAATTGCCAAAACATATTCCAGTCTGGCCTAGTTCGTCGGGCTTCTGGATAATCCAATCCAAAAAGAACCTACAACCCCCTGAGTAAACGTTGTGTTAGTTCGCGGTTTTTTAGCACAATCCCCGGTCCTATCTTCCGCTCGCGAGCCTGGCTACGACACGTAGCTCGGCTCGGTCGAAGAAACAGACGGCGATGAAAAAACGTATCCGCACGGATCCCACCCGCCGAATTACAATGAGATGGAAGGACGAGAGGTATCCCCCTGAATAAACAAGAACAACAGAATGGTGCATTAAGAGAACAAAAAAAGAAACAAACTGGCATGACGACGATGAACGGCTGGAAACAACATTATTCGGGTTTCGGGTAGGTAAGCGATTTCGGCCTTCGAATCGATGTCAATAAGACGTGATGAATCGAAGGCTAGGTCAAGTCGACTTCCGTGCGAGGATCGGGAAGGAAATAGCGTGAAATATCCACGTTGCTCTCCTCCCTTTTCTAAACCCCCCCTTTTTTTTCTTTCGTTTTCGGTTTTACTGTTTCGAGTCTCTATCCGTAAGCCCCATTCCTATTTCTTCCATTCCTTATTCTAGATGCTCGTAGAAAAGATTTTTTTTTTAAAAAAAGGGGAGGGGGAGGAATGCAGGTAAGATCACTGAGGATAGACCATGCTGAAATCGAATTCGTCCATATGCTGCGGCACCTCGTGGTATACCGTCATGGGCGTGACCGTGGCAGAAGACGATAGGGCGGAGCTGAACTGGTTCATGTGGTCTTGAGGAGCAATTGCCGAAATGTCAGGGGCGAAATTGGGAGAGATTGTGGAAGGCGACATGGCATTATTAAAGTTGAAGTCGGCAGACGAAAGTGGCATTCCGTTCATGTAAGCGACATCGGTGTTGACGACAAGATTGTTATAATCCATCTCGGAAAACACGTTGCCGGTCATCTTGTGCGGTAAACTAAACTCGCCCGGATACGATTCCATGATCCCGGACTCGGGATCCACGACGGGGTGGCTTAGTTCGTCTTCGGCGTCGTCGTCGTCGTCTAAGTCGTATTTGTTTACCCAGATCTCCTTCATCCAATTCTTGAGCTCACTCATCGGGGGCCAGTCACCACCACCCTTGCCACCGCGCTTATCCTCGTCACTGCGGTTATTACCGTTGCCCTTATTCTTTTGCCGCGACGGCTTTTCCTTGAAGTGAGTGCGACGTAGGTGAGCGGCCGCGTTGTAATACGCGCCGTACTTCTTCTGGGCCTTGCAGGCCTTGCACTTACTAAGTGGGTTGACGGCAGGAATGCCGACAGGAAGACCATGGGCGGCTGGATCGACGCAGATCCATTTCTTGACGGTGGTCTGATGCTTGGCATCTCTGTGACGGCGAAGCTCGTGCTCTCCGCGGAAACCGTCCTTGTGCTCGTCACACTGGTCGCAGAAGACCTTGGGTTGCTTCGGTCGTACGTATTTGGTCTTTGTGATGGGCGTCTTACCATCCTTCTTTGCGTTAGCTTGCGATTCGCCCGGGCTCTGGTCGGTACTCGGTTTGGGCTTCAGGGGCGCGTTCAAGGCACGTTGGCACTGTAGCTTCAGAGTATCTTTAGCCCGGACCTTCAAAGACGAGCTCGATCTGGTGCTAGCCATGCTCGCGCTAGACACCGACCGTTCCATGTCCGAAGAGGAGAGAAGCGCGTCGGGAGGAGCCGAAGCCGCATACTGGTGGGCGAACGGTGGTGCCAGGCTAGAGCCGACAGCGATGAGGGCGTCTTCGCTACAGTAGGGTCGCTTTCCTAACGGCGAGCTGTCACCACTGCCGCCATTCTGTTGGACCCCGTCTTGATAATACGCCTCGCCGCCTTGCGACATCTGCGACCCGAGGCTCATCATACGAACGCCGCCAGAGACAGACTGGTTGTCGAACAGGCTATTCTGTCGGGTCATCGGCGCCGTGTCGTACGTGGGCGCCGTCGTCATCGATCCGCAGACGGACACGTTGGTAATATTAAACTGGGGCACGTCGACGTCGTGGCTCTGCGAAGGGACCGACGAACTGAAGGAGTCCACCGCTTGGGGAGGCTCTTCGGTATATGGATTTTGGGAGAAGAATTCTTCGGGGTCGAGCATTACGCTCGCCATGGGCCCCGCCTCCGACAGAGTAGGCATATCGTGTCGATGCCTAGACGACTGTGAACGCAGAGATTGCGAGTGAGCAAGAGCATAAGACGATACCGGCTCATCCTGATCTACGTAATCCGCCATGCCCGCGTTCCTCATATGCGCGCCGGCGTTATGTATCCGCGGCGGTGGAGATATCGGGGCATTGCCGGTGAAAGGGCCGGCGGATTGGGTGGAGAGGTTGGAACGGTCCATCCTCTGCGAGACGGGAGCTTGCTGGGACATGGTCCTGGCACGCTTGATAGCAGGTCCATTTTGGCTATGTCGGTTCTAACGAGGGTCCGTCAGTATGCCCGGCCAGTCACGCACACGAGGGCTCGTAACGGAAGAGAAGTGATCTTACAGATGGTCGTGCAGCGCTTTCATGACGACTATACCCATGCATGCCATTGCTTTGAGGAACTGTATTACATCTTGACATGCCATCTTGATGATAAGGGGCGGCAGGGGTGGCAGGAGTACTTGACAGTTGGAACTCATTATGAACAATAGAAGACGAAGCATCGAGGTTGGTCGGGCCTGTGGGCTGAACTACTTGCGATTGATAAACAGAGCTTTGTAGTTGAGATAATTTCGCTTCCGCCCTGCGAAGAACCTCCTCCTGACTTCTCATCGCGGCATCCTTTTCCTCTAACAGGAGCCTCAGCTTCTGTATTTCGATATCTTGGTTTGTGCTCATGATTCTAAGATCAGGTTCGTGAGAGACTGGTCAGGGTGGGCGATGGGAAAGGTCAACAACAAATGCCGAGGGGCAGGCGAGCAAGGCGAGGCGAGATTTGCGGTCTCGACGCCTAACGCTTCACTACCTAGTAGGTGTAATCTCTTCTTTCTTCTCCCCCCTCTCTCACACGCTAATAGGACAAGCAGCTTCGTTGAATAAGAACCTCGAACAGGAGGAGGAACCCCAACAAGGATGATTGGTTTGATTCTTCGACTTCTTCTTCTCTTTTTTTTTTAAAAAAAAAACCCCCCAAAAAAAATTATTTGGTCTCGTCGACGAGATGTGTCTGGCGAGAATGATACCTATGTAGGTAATGGCGGACTAAGATCCGATCTAAAGGAAAAGTATGGGGAAAATAGAAGAACGAAACACAGACTTCGATAACCCAAAGGTCTGAAAACCAAAGGATATTGCTTAATTATGTACCAGTCAGTCGAGACGAGGCTTTGGGTCATGCGCGGCAGCGGGTCTACAATCCTCGCTCTCTCACCCACTTCACTTCACCCACGATACGCTTGCCCAAATTTGCATGTACCGGTATGTATTTAATTTACGAGAATCCCGCGGGCTTAGATCGACTCTTGGCCTTGCAACCTGGCCCGGGTTTGGCTTCTCACACCCTTGTAAGGTCGAATGAGTTGCCAAACAAGCTAGCGTCCCAGGAATTGGATGTGATTTGACAGGCAGACAAGGGCACTACATAGTAGGATTCATCGATTGAAGAATTACATACGGTACTATGTAAATTAGTACAATATACAATATACAATGGTAGGAAGAAACGTCGGTCGATTCTAACATGCGGACTATCCTAAACTGCCCTAGCTTCCAAGTTCTTCGCTTGAAGAGAGAGAGGGAGGGGGGGGGGGGATGATGTTGATATCCGGAGGGTAGGATGGGCCGGTCGTGGGTCTGTTGTCAGACCTCGCTGCTGTGCTTGATGCAAGAGAAGAAGCCCACGGAAGACTAAGACTAGTAAGCTAGTAAGACTTTCGAGACTTTCGCTGACAGGTCGATTGAGAGACAAGAAAAAAAACTTGCACCATCCGGAATGTCTCGCTCTGCAGAATATGGCAACGACCAGTACATACACACACATACCTACGCACGCAGTCATGCAAGTACTGATGGTCTAATGTGATGTAACATAGGGGATCTGAGGACCTTACAGGTCAGTTTTTTTCTTTATTTCTTTCTAGGGGGAACCCCCCCCTCGCCCGAGTGACGCAGTCAGCCAATTCATCGATCGTTGCTGTTTTCTGCAAAACCATCAGGGCAACAAAGAAGAATTAAACGCGCTGACACGTAGGTAAGTTGGCAGGCTACAAATTAGTACCTACATACTTAGTAGGACCTAGGTCCTAGGAAAGGTAAGGGGAGATATGTGACATGTTACCGGGCTATCCTACTCTACATAGTACGCATAGTACTTTGCTCATGTATACATACCTACATATGATTAATTACTGATAATTGTCATGACCCAAAAGAGAGTCAAGTCCTAGGTCCTATGAACGTGCTTAGCAGGCTTAGGTACTAGCTACTAGCTAGGTAGGTAAGCATGTAATAGTATGTACTATGTAGCTTAGAGATCGTCTTGGCTGGTTGCTGATTGCTGGTTGATACTATACTATGTACTATTAGGTCTAATGAGTGGCTAAAAGCTTATAGCGGCATTTCGAGATCCAATTTTCGTAATGAAGAGCTGTCGAATCCGGCATTGATTAAGACAAGGAATAAGTGACGATCCACTCGGATCTCTCTAAGTAATAGTATATACCTAGGACCTAGGTAGGTAGTAATACTCAGTACTACCTAGATGTGTCTTGAGTCTTCATACAGTATGAACTTTGAGTGTACCTTTCCTTGGTATATTTCGGCCGATACGATTTACGAATTGGCAATATGGCAATATGACGATAATGAAGATACTGCCATTCTGATGCCTACCTAGGTCCTAGGTATGTACCTATTTCTTCTTCCGAATCTTTCTCGTAATGCTGTACATAAAAGCCACGCACGTAGCTAAGGTCATGCACGTTTCCTTTTTGTCCGTTCTCTGTTCGTCGTCATCCACATCCAGAACGTGGGGTTGGGTTGCATACATAGTACATCAAGAAATAGGATAACTCATTAATACATACATGGTAATACATAATATTACCAGGCTGACCTACTAGGTAGTCCATGGCTAGCCTAGGTAGGTATAGGAGGGTATGGAAGACATGGGATGTATGGAGGCATGTATAGATATGGAGATAAAATCTCGTCGGCTGCATCTTGCATTTCGATAGGATCTGTTCATCGGGTCGTGCGCGCGCGGACTTCTTGCAACGCCCGTTCGCTTCTCGTCTATGGGAACTGTGGACTGTGGACTGTGGACTATGATGCTCGCACTCTTTTAGTCTACGCGAACCCTTCCCACCGAGCACGGACGATTAGAAAAATGTGTTCATACACTATACCTACAGCTGTACATCTATACATAGTACCAACATACCTACTATGTACAAAAAAGAAATCATACAATTAGACGAAGGGGAGCGCCAGATGCTAGCCACGCATTCGGTCTGCCAGGGAGAAACCTCGTGCCCGTCGCCCAAGGAGAGATGCATGCAATAGCTTGCATATCCCAGCATATCCCAGCATCTCCTAACATATCCTAGCTGCCACTTGTTTGCCTTGTTTTTGACGAATCTAGCACTCATTGGGTGTCGATGGGTCAGTGTGTTGTTTAAGAGTGAGGCGACCATCCCCGCGACCCTTTTGAGTGGCTGAGAAGACTCATTAGGCGGTCCGCATCCCTGAAGAGCAGCGGTGGGTCGCGCCCCAGGACATGTCTGGACATGCCTGGACATCCAATCTGCCAGTATTATAATAATGATCGTATCGTATTGTACAATGTACGTACGTACGTCGTAGTATGGGGATTGGATGCGAAGGACAGCGGGCTGCGGGCTGCGGGCTGAGTTGGGTGAAGAATATCCTTACATCCTTACCACCCTTTGACCATCCTTGCCGCATCGCTGGCTGGCTGCGGCTGTTGTTGCCTCAAGACAGAGTAACATCCCATACGTTCCTACATGGCTTCTAGCATGTATGTGTGCGAACGTACTATGTACGAACATACGAACATACGAACATGACGGGTTTGGAGTTTGGAAGAACAAGTCACCTACATATTACATGATATGCTACATAGCACAGCGGCAACGTGCGGCCTTTTTCGACTCGCTAACCAAGGGTCCCAGACTCATTGGACTCAATGTCTTGACAATCTTGGATCCGCTGAGATGCCCACCGATCCGTCTTGTCTATCCAACCAATTATCGAGTCCTAGATTCGCTGCTGTCCTGTGATAGGTGAGAGAACATCGAAGTCTCGAATTATCCCGGTCTTATGCTGTATTTTCCGTCTTTCTGTTTCCTTCCTCCTCTCGGCTGACCGCCCATCTACACATAGTATGTATGCATGCACGGCCATAGTTCCATAGCTCCATGGTTCCATAGTGCCAATGCATAAAAAGACGGCTTATACAATATAATAGGTAAGTTTAAGATGACAATTCGCTTCTCGGCCAGCTAAAAATGGATGTCGGTGAATGCTCGTTGAACAGGTTAGACTCTCCATGTCTTACATAGTAACCTAGTACTAGTAGATGCTGCCACGTTCGAACCCAACCAGCCATCCAAGCCACAATTATCAGAGAAGTCAAGGATCGGTGACGATGACGTGGAAATTGGCTCTTTTTTTTTTCACCTTTTCTCTTGAGTGTCGCCATAATTCTCGCTTCCGGCGCGGCAGAGTTCTAGATCACAGCATACAACAATACAATATAGTATGTAGCAGGAATAGCATACATAGGTGTACCTAGGTCCTAGGTCCTAGGTACTAAGAACCGAAATCTTTACGATCCTTGATACCTCGATACCTCGATACCCTTGATTCTCTTCAAGGGGAAAACGGGAAAAGGGGAGAAAGCTTCATCAATGAACTACAACTACGCAGTACTCAACATACCTACCTGACTAGGTCCTAGCAAGCTGGCAAGTTAGCAACCTGGGTTGGGCACAGATGTACCCAAGTACAGCAGCAGTTTGATGCAAATCGTGATTTTAGATTGCTATTTTGGTCTGATGAGTTGATAAGTCATATTCGATGCATCGTTCATCCGGGATACAAATCTCAGCTGTGATTATTTCCTAAGCATCACGTCACCGAAATGACTGAACGGCTTTGAGATTAATTACCTATACCTAATACGTATCTACCTATTATGTACCTAGTATATAGGACTTAGGTGCGTGGTGCCCTCTCACTTTACTTTAGATGATGATGGTTTGACATGCGTTCGTATCTGATTTCAGGGGTCAGCGCAAGATTAATACGTAGCATGTAGCATGTAGCATGTAGCATGTAATATGAAGCATGAAGCATGAAGCATGAAGCATGAAGCATGAAGCATGAAGCATGTAGGTAGCGCGTAGGGGAGAGTGATACTATGTATGTGTAGTATGTATGTGGTGTATGTACTATTATGTAGTATGCAAGTTCCTGTCGCAATAACGGCACCCAATATCTAAGACCGCTCGAACGGGTACTACGGTATTAATGTGACAGCCGCAGTAGAAACGTGTTCCGAGCGTCAGGCCATCGTGATTCGGCGGGTCAGTGGGAAATAATATTATCGAGGATTGAACGATTCTCGGATTGACGTAAGTGAGTAGTACGTAGTACGGGGGAAGAGATGCCTGGGTTGTCTGGGTTGTTTGGGTTGGGACGCGGGAAATGGGATGGTGCTTCCGGATGATGATTTTTCTTCTTTTCTCCTTTTTCTTTTTCTTCTTCTTCTTCTTATCCTCCTTCTCTTCGCTTTCCTTTCCTTTCCTTTCCTTTCCTTTCCTTTCCTTTCCTTTCCTTCCCTTCCCTTCTCTAACATCGCCCAATGCTAGATACCTTATTTTAAAGTGATTCCAACATGGCTGCATGGCTAGGTACAATTCCAGTTCCAGCACCAGCTTCGACATGTGGTGTGACAACTCTAATAAGTCGACACTAGGAGGTACCCAGCCAATGGCCGCATATTGTACTTACCTAGGAATAGGCGCCGGTGGTGCTGGACACCTGCCGGACATCTGCTGGACCTCTACATGCTTACCGCGGGATGAGACCCGCAGCTGTTGCCCACCTGCCCATATGGATGATATCCTTATTAGTTGATCTGTTAATATCTATTATCTATATACCTATCCATACCTGATATAATACGTGCCTACTATGTGCCTGCCCACGCAGCTGGGGGAGATCTATGGTATCTAAGAAATACTAGGTAGGATATACGTACTATGTTATACTATATTACTATGTAAAAACATCCCTGGATGCAGTAAACAGACTGCCGATCAAGACTATTATCGGTAGTACTCCGACGAAGCCGCGAAGCCAGGCGAGCCGGTGACGTGTGGAGCCAACAGGTCGGAGCAGGATGCCGATATCAAAACCGGTGATAGTGTCATCGACAATCTATTTGAGAGCATAAGACCTGTGGATGTGTACCATTAGTTGTTGCATAATCAAATGTTATTCTGTTTTTTTTTTTTTTTTTTTTTTTTTTTTTTTTTTTTTTTTTTTTTTTTTTTTGTGTGTTTTTTTTTTTTTTTTTTTTTTTTTTTTTTTTTTTTTTTTTTTTTTTTGGTGTGTGTGTGTGTGTGTGTGTGTTTTGTTTTTGTTTTTGTTTTTCTAGGGGAATGTTGAGATGGAAGAAGAATTTATAAGATTTTAAGTTTTAATGTTGTATAGTTGTACCTAGTACCTATACCTATCTGTTTATTAGTAATTAACTTTCTGTTAACTTTCATTCTTTAATCATTAATCTCATTATACCAATATCTACAGCTGTAATATGAAAAACAATATGCTGTACTTCGTACTATCACTATAAGTCACCGTGTAATACACTTCGTTATTTGTTTAGGCGTCGCCGGTGAAACATCGGGTTTTCTGATAACGAAGAACACTTCCACCTCCACCTCCAATTGGATCCATGTTGGATCCATGGATGGCTTTCTAGCTTTCTAGAGCTCCACCTCGGCTTTCCTTTTGGCCATCTTGTCCTTATCATCGCTTCGTCCAACTTCAACAATATGCGTATTAATTGCATTGATTAGCTTTTTATCTCTCTCCAATTCCAAGATCGCAAAGGTCAACACCATGTACTACTGCACATAAATAATTATCACCACTTTTTTGTTTTTTTTTAATTCTTTTTTTTTCTTACATGCGCTCAACACCGAGTCCCAATTTCCCAATTTCTATGTGATATCATTCACCAACAGAGCGGCATCATGTGCCGTTACAGAACTTCCAAAACTTCCAAAACTTCCAGCGTCTTTCTTCTCATAACCACTCTGCTGTCGTCTAGCCAAGCTCGCCAGCCTGGCTTCAGCATTCACCATGACCTCTTAGCATATCCCCAATTCGAGGTCACCTTTTCCGAATCTTACATATCAGAAAATGAAGCCCAAGCTTTAGTTAAGAGGAGCAATCCTTCCCATCCCGACTACCAAGCCGATTTCCCTGGTCAGACCGGTTTGGCATCGAGTGCTCAAGCTGCTGACGGCGAATATCATGTCGATGTCGACGTCGACGTCGACGGCAACTCCAATGGCGACCAGAAGATCGCCGAATCTTACGAGATAATGACCATGTCCCCGTATCGTTACTTATGCGCCATACCTATCATCGAGCCTCCTCCCGCAGCCAATAAGAGCGCTAATGACCCAGCTAAGGCCGAGGAGGCTCGCGAACTAGCAAGAGCTTCCGCTCACGGCTGGGACCTCATCAGCGGTCTTGACGGTGACTGTCTTTATCATATGTCTGGTTGGTGGAGTTACAGTTTCTGCTACGGTCGTGATGTCGTGCAATTCCACGCCGTGCCAGCGAGCGTTAAGAGCGGTCCGCCGGCTCGAGATATCAATGTCGCAGAGTACGTGCTAGGAAGGGTTCCCGACGCTCACACCACCCACTCTACCTCGCGTTCGTCGCGGCGTGGCCAATCCAACCCTACCAACGACAAGGGAGATAAGGGAGGCTCCGCTCCCACCCCGCCCCCCAATACCGAACTTCAGATCAAGGGCGACCAAAGATACCTAGTTCAAAAGATGGGCGACGGTACCATCTGCGATCTTACCGGTCGCGAACGCACCATCGAGATACAATACCACTGTAGCCCGGGTAGTACTCAAGATCGCATCGGCTGGATCAAAGAAGTGACCACCTGCGCCTATCTCATGGTGGTGAACACCCCTCGGCTGTGCGTAGACGTCGCCTTCCTACCGCCAAAGGAGGAGAGAGCAAACGTCATCAGCTGCCGCGCCATCGTGCCGGACGCGGAACGGGAGGCCTGGCATGCCCAGAAGACCATAGAAGCTCGGGTCGCTATGGTCGAGCAAATGAGGGGAGAGGCCAAGGCGCCCATTACCATCGGCGGCGTAGTCGTCGGGGGAAGACGAATGCTTGGTGGCGGCGAAGATGGTACGGAAGCACATAAGCTGGCTCCGCCTCGAAACTTCCGCAACACCAACATACCTCCCCTAATCGAGGTGGTGGCCCGGGGGAGCAGCAAACAGGAAGGTAGCAAGGTCGACGTGCTCACCAACGAGGAATTGGAAAAGCTAGACCTCAGTCCAGAGATGGTCGAGGAGCTAAGGAAAGAGCTGCAAAAGTTAGCTGGAGATAGGGGCTGGAAGCTGGAGGTCGTCGAAACTCCCGGTGATCCTAGAGAGATTCGTGGGGTTGTCGATACCGACGAAGACGAAGCCAACGACAAGCAGGCTAAGGGCGAGGCCAAGGCCAAAGGGGACGCCAAAGGGGACACCAAGGGGAACACCAAGGGAAACACCAAGGGGGGCGCTGATAAAAAGTCCGACGCCGACAACGATAACGGAGAGGAAACGGGTAGCGAGGAAACATTCTTCAAGGAGGAGCTCTAAAGAACGGGGTAGGGGTATTAGCATAGCATACGGCGTTACGTAGGACCTAGGTAGGATTGATCGCGTTCATTTCACAATCCAAAAGATAATCGGACCCTCTTCGCCTAGATCGCGACATGTGCTATTCCAACCGTCTAAGTCAAGGTCAAATAGAGGTAATTCCACCAAGTCATGCATTCGTTACTTTCATGTTGCTAATTAACACTCACTACCTATGAATATTATATAGGTATACTAAGAAAGAGGCGTAGCTATATCCTTCCTACTACCTTAATGCTTTGTTAGATTTATATAAAATAGGTACCTAGTAAGGTTGTGAGACTGCTTCTCCGAGAAAGTCCATAGTAGGCGGAGAGTCAATAGTTAGATCAGTTATAGGTACCTACTCTCGCCGGTTTGTAAACGTGCGCTCTCCACAAGTACCGGCTATGTCACGGCCGTCATCTTTTTCGTACTAAAAGAGGGAGAGTATAGGTACAGAGGCAGAGACAGAGATAGAGACAGAGGGGATGACACGGCATACTCTACCCCCCTATCCTGTCCAGCGCCTTCAATAGTTTTTTTACCAGTTTGCTTCTAGCCCCAACAATACCGATTGCATTCAACACAATGTTTTACGTAGAGACGTGAGTTTCGTAAGATATAGTATAAAATATGAGTACCTAGGTCCTAGGTACGATACGAGGAAATGGGTAATAAGAACAAACCTACCACTGCTTACCACGCTTAACGGAGTTTCTAATAACTGGTTCCTATCTGTCAGCCCTATATTCAAGAGAAAGGTCATGGAGGTAGATGAGACTTGAACGCCACACATATCACTGGTACAAGTCAAGCCAAAGGATGACGTGGGGTGGTAAAAAAGGTTACTGGTCCGCTCAACTAGGTAGGTAGTAGGTAAGCGTCCAATATACATACCCAAGACTCAAGTATGCACTGAAGAATGTGGTCTCGTATGTTCCATGATCGGTCTTCTTCATGATACCGCATCTGTGAATAAATAGCTTCATGGGTGAGACAGGACAAGAAAGCTGCCACGTCGTTCGTGCCGATATTGCCACACCACCACCTTTCCATTCTCAAGAAGCCTCTATGCACATGGACAGAAACGGACGATATCTTGCCTGCCTATGCGACTTACCTACCTTTCACTCGTAAGGCAGGTGCCTAAGGGATAATTTACCTAATCCGTGAGGCATATTCCTGAGCCGAACTCAACCGGCCGAATTCGTATAGAATGGTCTAGTTCTAGATGATTAAGCCGATTCGTGCGATTGCCGCCGTTGATATGTCGTACTATGTATATGAATTGAACTTAGACGCTCATCGCGCTTGAGGTATGTGGCACAATAGCACTTCGTATGTGAGGTGGGATTTTGCACTCCGCACAAGAGCAGACGAGTTTACTTGCATATGTCATGTGGTAGGGTCTGCCGCGCCCGTCATGTAACCTTGGCATGCTTGCTCTCTATGATGTCAATCACAAGTATGTATGCTGTAGGTTACCTAGGTCCTAGGTCCTAGGTCCTAGGTCCTACTTATATTACAGCTTTTAGTAGTACACACGACAACGACTTTCTCCGTGATACAACACAGGGCCTTGGACCCTACCTTATAGCATATTATATTCGAAGATACCTATTACTCAACCCATGCTTCTCGAATAGAATAGAGGTAGGTATAACTACCTATGCTGAATATCTGTATAAACTTAGAAACCTAGGGCCTATTACCTAGTAGTAGGTAGTGGGTGGGGAACAATTCTGTATGCCGCTGGCGAGCTAAGCGTCGAAAGAGAAAAGCTGAGCCTCTCAAGGGTATCCTTTCTTATGTACATAGTACGGCTCGGCTAGTCCCCGTTCCTATTGTTTCAACGCGTTAATTAGTGTTTTATTAATACATATCGCGAGAAAGGTCTACATACTAGTACTACTAGTAAAAAGACGCGACTTGGTGTCTGAAGGTGGTCAAGTGGGTAAAATTGACATCCATATTTGGAGGTCCGTCGCTTTCATTTTAACATCATTGGGCATTGACGGGTTGAAAAACGAAGAGAGGGGGGAAAAAAGAGTCGATATTGGCTTATTAATGAATGAGAATTAGGGGTAAAAACACATAACGCTTTAAATATACGAAGTACAGCATAATCGTCGAGAAGACATCTATTACTAGGTACCTACTGACTGGCCTTAATACTCCTTATTCCTAGGACCTAGGACCTAGATAACCTAGGTGCTTCTACTGGATGTCTTATGCGTGATTCACTCGCGAATAATTCTGGTGGCTGGGAAATCTATTGAGCTAAAGTGACGGCGTCGACGATGACGAAATCCTTGGACGGGTATCTTACATAGTACATAGTACTATGTATACTATTAGGACCTGGGTCCTAGGTATCGAGATGCAAAACGCCACCGGTTCGAGAGAGCCAAGGCCAAAGAATTTGTGGTATCGCGGGGATGATGAAGAGTTGGACCATTTTCTGACCTCTACTCTTGTTCCAAGCTTGTAGGATCTTCTCACGATCTTCTCACGATCTTCTCTACATAGTACATACTATGTAGTACTACGCAATCCTGCGTGCACATGCATACCATGTAGTACATACATAGTAGTACTGCGTACATAGTACATAGTATGTAAAATTGACAAGCCTTCCTGTTGTTCTTTTACTTCTTTTACTTTATCACTCAGGGCTGTACCTGTCTCTTCGCAGACGCTAGAAGATTGGCACCGGACCTGGACCTTGATTGGTCCAATGACATCGAGTATGACAACATGGATGGGGTGGAAAAGAAATGACCAACCCTTGTACGCAGTAGCAGCCCATGTACTATCCTAGTAGCGCTGCAACTGTCAGAAACGATCACTTTGAAGAGACCCTTGTAGAAACCCTTGTAGCAACGACAGCTCGGGCCAATCGCTGTATTTCCCATAACCCATCACCGTGGAAGCCCGGTCTAGCTTGGTTCCGGCACAACGCGGGCTGCAACCGAAAACGGGTCAGAGCTTCTGGGTCTTCTGGGTAGGCTAGCTGATCAAAAACCGCTTTATATTAATACTAGTACTTTTTTTTTTTGCGTAGAGCGAAATACGTAGTAATTATATATATATAATATTTAATATATAAAATACATTAATAATAATATAAAAAATATAAAAAATATAAAAATATTATATAATAATAAAATAAGAAAAATAATTTTATATATAATATTATATATTATTTTATATATATAAAATAATAATAATGTCACGATCCTAGTAATACATCCGGAAGTTACATCGGACCGAGGGTCACGTGACCTCGGAAGTGAGTCGATGGAGTCGACCTCCAAATCATCGA
>MU385990.1:0-65745 GCA_022497145.1 Rostrohypoxylon terebratum
GATTACACTTGACCTCTACGATTACTGTTACCTTAAAATCAAGACCCCCTTATGAAGCTATACTTACTAAGCCTAAGTATAGGTTCGTCACACTCCGGTAATTTCAAACGGGAATAACAACATACGCAATAGTCGACCAAAACGACAACAGCGATATCTAGCAGGAAGTCTATGCGGATGCTGATACGGAGAAAGACCAGGAGAACGTGTACAGGGGCCACAAAGCTACTATCAGCAATCCACGTGAGTGTACCGAACTGTTTGCTCCTTGTTCTCATCTATATCTATCATGCGTTTCTAGGAACTTCTCAAACCGCCGAAGAAAAGCCCGACAGGTCTTAGAGGAAGAGGCTGGCGGGCCTATCGACGTTTCGAACAACATCCGCGGAGTTACCAGGGACAATTTACGGGGGGGGAACAGAAGAACCCAGCCAACGTGTAAGTTTGTCTGACAAAATCGTATTATGGAGGTGAAAGCTAAGATGCTGTGACGTGTAGCGCGCGTGGATTAAAAGTGAGTAGTAACAACCAGAGTGTATCTGGTGAAGCTGAGGAGAGAGCGAAGGAGAAGTTGAGGAGGCTTAGTAGGACACTCAGGTGGTAAACATTTCATAACTATCTTGGAGTCTGAACAACTTTGAATGCTTTCGGATATGTGATAAGCGATGATATTGAACGTGTTTCTAACACTACAACATGAAATGGTATTAGTTTACATGTTACACATCAGTGAATCAGCCAATGGTAAGGAAATGCAGCATAAACGTACACTTCCAATAACACTACTATAATATAAAATTTCCGTCTATTACTAGAGATTAGGTACCAAGAATAACGATGCTTTATTCTTCCGCCAGGCCCATTTCTTCGTCAGTAGGCTCTTTGTAAGATCCTTCGGGCTTCTTGCCACGGGTCCTCTCCTCCAATACATTTCCTTGATCGATTGCGTCCGCATCATCGCGTGCTGTATAGATAACATTAGGTCTCGAAGCACTAGATGATTCTTAGTGTAAAGTTCTCACCTAGCTGCTGGTCCGAGTCTGCGTCCTGGGTGCTTATTGGGTCTTCAACTTGTTCGTCGTCCTTCAGGACCGGGATGCCCGCACCATCATTTCGACCTTTGGTAGTGTAAGATTTATTATCGTAGACTTGTCCAGTTGGGGCTTCACTGGGGAGCTCGGCGGAAGACTTGTCGTCGACTTGGTTGTATGCGTTGTTCGACATGATTGGTGATTTCTCGGGTGAGGTGTGAGAGCATAAGTTGTCTAGAGTTCCAAGGAGTCGGACGTCAAATTGAACTTTAGTTAATTTACATGTGCTGTGATCTTTGAGGATTAAATCTCACAAGGCTGGTGGCTATTTTTATGTTCATCTGCGAAGACCTTCAACTTGTCATCGATTAGCTAATCATGACAGTATGATCCCCTGGGAACATCTCTTCACGTCATTACTAGAAAAAGCATTGTGTAGGCAATAACGGGTATCCTGTAATAATCAATATAAACGTCACTATGTACGAAATCAGTTGATAAAAAGAAAAATAATTGACATTGGCATGTAGTGTCTCCCTAGGACCTTTCCATGCTTCAGATCGCACATGGCATGGTGATGCTTAGTCTTCATGGTGTATGGAATGTCTCATCTGTGTGGTCATAACGTCACAAATCCCTCTGGCTTTGATTTGTCCCTGCCTTTCAAGTTTCTACAAGTAGAATGGTATTTATTGGAATTTTATGGTAATGTCATTACAGGGCTCTTACATCGTAGCAAAAGTCCCAGTATTGATTGTCATCATGTTGGATTTCATCATATATAGGAATCATTCACCCTCGAATCGTATATGCTGCTAAGCGTCTTTGATAGGTTGCCATAATATTTAAACTTACCTATTTAATCGTATTATAAGTGAGATTTTTTGCATAGAAGCTCGTCTGAATCCGGTATAGGTGGATCCGCGTATATGAAAGCATTATCACAATGAAGTTCATTCAAGTGAATTTCATAAACATACCTAAGTAGTGGAAGAAATTCCATGCGAACATTAGCATCTCTGTGGTTATTTTAAGTACATATCATGAGTGCTTAAGTAGACTAACTACCTACCAGGTACCTAGTATGCTTGGAAGAATTCGCATAGAAGTGCTTCACACATCGATACCATGGATAATAATATTGCCTATTCTTTAGAGACGGAATCTAGGCCACACCGTACAGGGACAGCTATGGATTTACCAGCTACCCGTAGTCGGCATCTACGCTTCTGTCGCCCTATCGAGGAGATTACGCCTCGCAGAATGGGGGTCTGCCAAGGACCGTAAGCTGCACGTATGGGTACCAATGTATGCACTGGTACCTCGATGCTACTCGATCAGATCTAGATAACATAGTTCTTGGTAACAGTGGGTGCCATAGAAAGTGGTGCTTTACGCACGATGCTGTCCTACATTCCTACCTACATAGTAGATATCTGATACAGTAGGTTCCTAAGTGTTTGTATAGTTGGGCCCGTACCCCAGATTATGGTCGTTCGGTTTGTAATACGCAAATCCATCCATAGTTTATGATGAGGAACCGGTTTGGGCACGAATGAGGTATCAGCGTTCGTGGAGGCTAACCCACCCCGCTGTAGACGGTCTTTTTAGCTGTTGAACTAATCCAGGTAAGCTATGACCGTCACCCAACAAGTTTAGTGTGTGCTGAATACCTCGGGAGGGCCCCTAAAGTCTGATTGGCCATGACATCTGCAGTACAATTTATATAGGGCTTCCAAGAGGGCTATACAAGGTATTTGCTGGGACTCGAGTGAAACATAATTGGCTATTTTATAGTGGGTGGGGTCTGAAGTTTGGCTTCTTTCGAGGCTTATTACACTCTCGAGAACTTTCATCCCGAAGGCCGAGGGGGTTGTTTCTCGTCTATAATCGGGTAATACTGGAAATAAGCGCTCCTATTTAGGTTTCTTGTACCGATGACTCGGCACGACATGGGTTGCGTAAGAATGGCTATAAACACCTACACTAGGCATTCCGGGGGTTATATCCCGGCTGTGCCACATCCGACATCGAGCGGTTCTTGGTACGGTAAAAAACAAAGAGACCAGTGCGCTGGGGACTTCGTCACGATTAGTCGGATTTTAAGGATTGTTGACATTAACATTGGGGACTTGCTGTACCCAGTAAGATGGGAGAAATTCTGGAAAATTTTTAAATTACCAGAGGCGTAAGCGACGGTAGGATCCTGTCATTAACGACATAAACCTGCATGGCGGGGAAGCGATTCCGGGCGAGCAGACAAGGTAGTATGCATGAAGGGGACCAACGATTTACAAAGCCTCACTGACGCGAACAAAAAAAGATCACTGATCTCCGTACGAGGTTCCATGGTCCACTATACCAACATCAACAAACGCTCACACGTATTCGGAATTCTTACCCTAGGGCCTAGGCAGGTAGTTACCATATGAAGGATCGAGTAAACGACTAAACTGCTAGATTGGGTACCGGGTTCTGACGGACGACTTCAAATTCCGAAACGTTAGCAACTCCTGCTCTACGTAAAGAGACTAGGGCCTTCTTCGGCTTCACACCCGGTGCCGCACATTCAGGGACCAAAGCTGCAGTGGGTTTTTTCTTCTCGCTTCTCTGGCTTTCTCTGTCGCGCCATTTCGTCGGCACATACTTGCAATTTGGGGACTCGTTAATAATTTTCATTTTTGCAGGTTTCTTTTTTTTTCATTAGATGATATCTTGTAACATGCATGTAGTATGCAGTTATGACATGCCATAGGGGTATAAGGTAGGATATAGGGCTAGTCGTTACATAGATCGTAGATGCGCTTTAATAGCATTCAAAACCAAATCGAACAGTGCCGTCCCAGATGCATCGTCCCCAAACCTACTCGATCGTCTCCTCCACCGTAACTGCTGTTACGGTCACTGCCGAGTTGATATTCGCAATCTCGCTCCAAGGATTTTGGTTGTCTTGCACAAACCAGTTCATCTCGATCTCCCCGCAGCACACTATGAACAGCTTAGGCTGATCGTTGATATAGTGCAATTCCACTGCTGTCGGTGATGCTAAACTGCGCATCACAACAGTTGTGGTACCTTTGCCGGTCTCGGGATCGACGCTGACCTTCCATACGTGACCGTCCATGTAGCTCACTGTGTAAACAGCAGTTTGATCTCGGGATAGGGTCAAGCCGTCGCAGTGAGGGATGTCGTCCGCCACTATCTGAACGCCGCCCGTCATGCGAACACCTTCCGTCGCATCGGGTTCGATCGGTATACGGCATAGCATACCAGCACTCGTATTCGTAAACCATAGGAATTCTTTTGTGAGCCGCATTCGGTTCAGGCCGAAGAAATTGCCCTCTCCGGGAGGAGCCTTCATTGTGTCGTCGGCGAGGAATAACGTTACTTCAGCCGTTTCTATATCTAAGCGCCAGATGCAGTTTTTGAACGAATCCGGTACCAAGAACAATCGTTCCGTAATCGGGATGAGGCCGATTGAAAAGCCAGTATTTGCTATGTCGCATACTTTCGTTACCTCGGGCGGAATGCTGTCGTCGGGGCTGAGCTGCACACGCCATACGATAAACTCCTCGAAGGTTATGTTTACTAGGTCAACAATAGCTGACAGGACCAAGTAGGTATCGTTACCGCCCGGTAACGGACATACGTTGATTAAACCATTGGCGTGCTCTTCGAAATTGTATATTAGTTCTGGGGTCGAATCTGGATCCTCCGCATTAAATGTGTATAGCTCCGGCTCATCTAGTCGGGAAGTGAGGATCTTGCCGTTGGGGCGCAAAGCGAACCCTTCAAACCATGAGTCTGATGGTAATTGTGTCACCAGGACTACGTCTTGCACGGACCCGTCTTCGAGCATGGCGTAATGTATTCGTAATACGTTATTAATTGGGGGAAGATTATTGGGAATATGTACGTGTGGATGTATGCTGTATGCGTGCTTAAGTGCTTAAGACCAAGTTGTCTGGATGTGGATGGGATGCAGCAGGTAGTCGGTGCCAGTGGGAAAGGTAAAAATGTGGGAGAAAGCTATGAAGTTGGCAAAGTTCATATGGTTGGCTCGCCAGTATGAAATATGAAAAAGGAGCCCCCTCATCCCTGTCGATTTCTGTATAATTATCACGTGGGCCTGTTCCCCTTGCCCCCTGAGCTATACCTATACCGAAGCGTCTTATGGGCATCCCACATGAACCATTGACCTATGATCATGGTACCGGGACAGGTAAACCCAGACAGATGAAAACATCCCCGGAAATTATGTCTTTTCCAACGCCATAATAGGTGACATAGTTCTGGGAACTTCCCGATTCCCGCTTAGATCTTCTTACCTGACACTTAAGGTCTTATAACCGGAGAGCATAGCTTAAGCAAAGGCTATCAAGCAGTCAATAGTTTTGGAAGTAGATCTTTATACGTTACGTAAATCTCGCAACCCAAATCAGTCTGTTCAGCATGAAAAACCTACCTAAATTAGCAATCTACCTAGCATTGAAGAGCTATTGTGTACTAGTGTAAATACCTACTAGGTAAGCACCTAGTACTGTTATAGTGTGTAAACAATACCTTGTGATAGCTACACGCTAACCCGCTAGGTTACTAGCCCTATCGGCTCCATATGAGTGAAAAGGATGGTACGGGAGGAATCCTTTTTAGTAGAATTCTACGTGCGGTCCTTGCGTACACGATAGTTTTAATGCCTTCTTCATGACTCGCTTGGCGCGGTTTTTGGCATTATGAGCATATTTTCCGGGGTTGGTTAACAAAGGGCTCGATATGTGAAGGTGAAAACGCGGAGTTTCATTGTCTTTTGCACTGCTACGTACCATGGTTAAGGGTGATCACCCCCATTGTTGGGTCCTGACCTGGGAACCGTTACGCTGACCACTGCCGTAGGGTTGCGATCAGTCAGCGTTTTGACCAATACGGTAAGTAGGATAGCGACCATGTAGTGATCCGAGCGAGTTTCAACTTTCGGATGGTTCCTGGCATCAAACCGATGGCATCGTCGATTCGACTCTACGAGCAATGCGTGCCTCATTATCACCTTTATGTTACCATGGATGTGGGTGTCCGAAGAACCTGGTCGTCAATCAGAACCTTGGACTCATCACTCAATAACGATCGGCGCCAGTTAAGAAGTCAACCCGTTCATTTATTCGCGTTCGGCACTACCCACCAATGAAATGAGCTCCTCCCTGAGCCTTGCTCCCTTTTCAACCCGGTGTGGGCCTGTTGGCGAGGTCTACAAAGTTCTAGCCCCATCGGCCCGTGGGTATGATAAACTCCTTACATAGTAGGGGACTTGGGTACACGGTTGCGGGTGATCATTGACCAGATAACAAGAACTTGAGCGGTCCCGAGCGAGCGTTTCCAAGCACGTCAATTGCCAACTCGGAGAAAGAAACGAAGGGCCTCCAGGGTAAAGTGTTGATCCATCATCCCGGTATGCTCACGGGAGCCTTAGCGTTTTCGATGATCCGATCGAGTCTATCTTCCTCTCTTTTAAGAGAACCTACACTAGACTTGTACATGCACATCAGTTGCGGAATACCCAGAATACACACCTTGGCAATTGAAGGTATCCAGTTAGTATGTAACGCGTTTTCAATGGACAAAATTAGTGCTTATAATACGGTAGTTATATGGTACTCTAAAATCGACACTACCTAAATAATGTCTACCATGTCAGCACTCTGATGCTTGCTAGTAACCCCTAGCTCCCGCGTCTGACCTTGGTTTCCGCCCTACCTTTACATCTAACAACCACCGAGGTTACGGGTTACGAATTCCCCAGACCGAAGGCTGAACTCTTCTAGTCAGAGCTACAAAGGGCTAGCTTTTGTTTGCTACCTATCTATATAGAGTGATCTAGCGTATGCTTACCTACCTAACTGGCTATGTCGATATATTATTAATTCTATAGTAGAGAGCGTGCCATATTACGTACCAACCAAGGGCTTATAACACCCCTGACGAAAATAATACCGTGGAAGTACACTTCTTTCAAACATCCCTATATCTCCTTAATAGTCTATCAAGAAACCAAGACGTCAATATAACGCACACCCTATCCAACTCTTTTGGCCGGCAGCCCGATACATGAGTTTAAAATTCCCGAAGTGGATCGACAGGGCTACTTGTGTATTTACATAGAGTGGCATAATTCCTGAGATTTCAAAATATCATATTAGGTAAGATATATAAGGAATCCGCATACAACGCTACGGAGAAACAAAACATATGCACCATTTTCTTGTCAAAAAGCCCACTTACATATAATCCTGGTATATTAACGCTATGTCTGGGAAAGGGTTACCTTGAAGGAAATTTCTGGTGATGATTGATGATCCTTAACGTACATAGAGGTCAAGTACGACATCATGTAATGTAACGGTAGCTTATAGCTTAACCATACCGTGAGCTTGGAAGTTTAAGATGGTGAGTATAACCTTGCAGTATCCCACAAGCAAGGGAAGTAATGTTACGCTGGGTAGGTATCAAGTCCCACGCCCGACCCGAGTTTACACTTAAACCCGGCAGGCACAGGCTGTGGAGACGTCAACTGTCCACCAGTACATATCGCAAAATGAGTAGCGTCTGGAAGACAGGTGAGATGGCCCTCGACGCATATTTCAGAAACCGAGGAAGAAGCTACTGGTAGATCAGAGGTAGAAGTCGGTATCGCTTCCGCAGATGACGACGATGAGATCGAGGAGGCTAAGCCGGCGGAGGCGGAAGCGGTACTTAGTGCAGAGGTCGGATTAGCCGCGAAATTCTCACCTTGGCCCTGTCTCGCACGGGGGTTTCCGTCACACTGTTGTTTGAACAGATTTGCGGTGCCCTCTGGGTGGTCAATTGAATCACCTGGATCAGGGAACGCGATAGCAAGCTGTTCTCTCAAAGCATCATCGGTCGTGCAACCTCCTGAGACTTCCCCCATGTTAGCCATGAAGAGCTCGGGAAACTCCGCCCTCTTAGCAAGCAACGCTCGACGATTTGACATGGTCTTTCTTTTGGCCTTCGAGGGAGTGACAGTTATCGGGGCGCAATTTTGGTAGTATTCCGGTTCCCCGCCGATTCGAGCTAACCACTTTTACATTCACGTTAGTACTACAATTTATATTCTAGGGGTGTTCGAAATGAGGATACGATGTTGGTTGCTACAGGTCAGAGTGCTTGTGTAAGGTTATGAAGAAGGAAATCGTCATGATTACTTACAGTCCACGAAAAGATGTAGTCCCCTGGCTCGATTCCCTCTGGGATCGTGAAGGCATACTTATTTGGATTTGGACCAACGATATTACCTTTTTGATTGCGCGCTGGGCACCCACCTTCTATCGAATGAATGACTTTCCATCGCGAATTCTTCAGGGGGTAGTCGGCCCAAGAACCATTGTTGACTGGCCCTGTTACACTCATTTGGCAAGATCCGCCCCCACTGTAACAACAGAAGTCAGTAGCTGCTTATCTGGGGGAAAGATTTTCTCCTAGGCAGGTAAGTAGAAATGATATGGAAAAGGGTGAAAAGAAACTCGAGATGTTACATACTGGACAGCGTCCCCCAAAAATGAAGCCGTCTGCTCGTCACCAATAGCCATGATTGTCGGTTCCCCGTCGAGCTCTAATACCTTACCGGCGGGTATCTTGCAAGGAAAGTCCGAGCCTGTTGGTGAAATCGGATTAGACGGTCCATATTGCACAAACCGAAAGGGCTTAGGAGTTTCGAGGATGACATGAGCAGTAGCTAAATGTGCGACCAGCGTGAGTTTCGCTGCTAAATGGACTAATCTGGTATACATGTTATGTCAAATCGGTGATGGAAGATGCTTAGGGGGTAAAAAGGGGTAGGAGGAGATTATTACTAAGCGAAGCTGTAGATTGATTCGAGTATCACTTTATTAATACCCTGCTAGAATAAAGCAATATGATAATTGATAATGAATTAAAGATGCAAAGAAATCGAACAAAGGCATTCGCTTATTTATTCTAAGTCCCTTTTAAAGAGGCCGCGTGGACAAAGAATCTCTCTTTAGAAGGGTTGAAAGTAATAGGGTTTGAATCTCGGCGCCTAAGTACCGAAATTTGTAAGGCACATGATGGGATAAGTTGAATTTAACATGATATTCAGCTATAAATTTGGCTTTAACCGGGAGAAGCCAATATAGAGTACTGTCCTCCTACGCCTGCCCACACGATATCCTCGTTACGTATAGCAGTATTGCTGATGAGAGTTGGAGTCTCAACATCATCCTTTGTCCCCTGTCCTGTTTGGTAAGATATAGAGAAACCCCAGCTATATGCCTGTCCATTGGGCGTGATAATAATAGTATTATCGGTGCCAATAGCGCCATATGCTGCAGTCAAATCTGTGGAATTAATTAGTTGATGTTTAACTGGCCTGACCTGACCTGATTAACTTACTTGGAACCACTGTAGGTTTGAATAAGATGCGCGGCACCCCATTTTTATCTGTTATGGTGTTATCATAGGTGAATTCTTCCTTTGGCAAGCCAACTTGATGCCCATCGATTCTACCCCAGACGAATAACTTGCCGTCAGAACTGATAGCGATAGAGTGATGTTCGCCCCCGTCTACATGAACAATATCATGGTCGCGAAGAGCCCGAACGGCCTTGGCGCTCGTGACTATAGCATTATCCTTGCCGGCGAGGTCCGGATGTCCTGTCTGGGAAAAGTTATTCACTCCCCAGGACCATAGCTTTCCACGGTTGTTGATATAAAAACTGTGATGGGATCCGGCCGCGATCTTGACCGCATAGTTATCTTTCGTAAAATGACCGCAGACGCGAGGTTCTTACATGGCCTTTGGGCCGCTGTGTCTCGATACCGGCCTCCAACCGAGCTGGAATTCGCCTCCATATCCCCAGCTGAGAACTTTTCCATGCCTATCCAAGGCGAGCATATGATTTGCGCCTGCGGCTATCGATGTAATCTCTTTCAACCCAATTATCTGTATAGGGGTCGGTTGTATCATGATGTCCTTAGTGAAACCAAAGATACCTTCAGAACCCTGGAATCAATCAGCTTCACAGAGAACATGTTCTTTCTTCTCGAGACAAACCTTGAATGTGCCCCATCCATATACATCCCCGGTCTCAGTTAGTACAAATGAGGCACAGTCAGTTGCTGCAACTTGCACGAACTGAGGGATATGTTTGAAAGTACTCAGGTCAACCTCGCCGGGAGTGCTTTCACCAAGATCGAGCCCCTTATATTCATCATCATCATCATCGTCGTCGTCGTCATCGTCCGTCCCCGGATCGATGAAGATGACCTCGCGACCTAGCGCCTTGAGGTCGTTGACACCCCATGTGAGAATTTTGTTGTCTATAGTGAGAGCAACTACATGCATGCCGCCACAAGCAACTTGGACAACACCAACTTCATCAGGAAGCAAGTTGTGGTTGAGACGTGGGCGTTTTACGTTCATGGGCTTCTTTCCATCATGTTTCTGATTCCCAAGACCAAGTTCTCCGAATGAACCTTCTCCAAAGACAAATATCTTCAGTCGCTTGGATGGTCTGACGTTGATGGCTGGAGCAGGCGATCCCGAGACCCGGGATGTTGAATACCTAGCATCATGTCCTCGACGTCCTTTCTGATGCGCTGCATCACCGTTACCACGGTCATTGCCCGTAGAATTGGTGGGTTCCTCTTTGTTAATAACTTTCTGAGAGCTTGGTTCGAAAGTACTATGGCTTTCGTGCTTGTATTCTCGGTCTTAGCGGGCCTCCCCCTTTTAGGGGTAATTCTTTGGGTTGCCATTGTTGATTACATCCCTTAAAGATCAGAACAGTGTTGATAAGTCGTCTTAACTTTCGGATTAAAAGGCACTTATAGAATCTAGTATTCTTTCTAATAACAAAGAGATTTTAGTAGTGCCACTGTAGGTTTACTTACATAACAGAGTTCCTCGCCTCAAAATATAAGACTTAAGTCTTAAGTACACCAAAAGGATCTTAAGACTTAGGCATCCATAGACCGATTGGAGGTACTGTGGGGAGCTACAGCGCTTTCTAAGGCGTTTTTAGTGGTCGAGCGGTCAACCTTGGTCCTTGGAACCTTAGCGACACGGGCAGGTAGCCCAGTGGAGAGCACTCTAGGGCTCCACTAATGGTTGCCTGGAGTCCGCTACTTTAGTCTTTAGCACCATCTCACTGGGCTCCCCAGGCTCTTACGGCCTAAAACTTACAAAATTCAACCCTGAGCCTGTATTCTTAGTGACCAATACAGCATCAACAATATTGGACAAGCCGAGACTGAGTGGGAAATATGCTATTGAAGAAGCTATCGAGCTTCAATTCTCCAAGTCTCCAGCTGTTACTTAAGGTCTGTAAGGAAAGAAAGACTAGATCTTTTAGAATATTCGACTAAGCCCCTGGACTTATCAAGGCAGCCAGGCAGCCAGGTAGGTATCTATTATTGTGGAAGTCCACAGAACTAGCGGGACCTCACCACACGGGCCCGGAGCCGTCTTTGGCCCGGAACCCAAGACATGCAGACGTGTTGATGGGGATCTTCGCGGTGGGAGCGTGTCTAAATCCTCTTGATCAGGTCTCGAACAGCTACCTTTGCTCCTGTTCTTGGAGTCATGCTTCGTGTTTTAAGGTCCTCAAGGAAGCCAAGCACTTGACCCGCGAATCGCCCCGAGTTTTACCAACTAAAAGTCAGGTAGCATAAGACAAACAACGAGAAGTTCACATATGTCGCTACTAGAATCGACAGGTATGTGTTGTCTATCACATAATTCTAATTTGTAAGGTACCTAGATAGCCTAGGCAGGCATTTAATATGACGAGAAAATGACATTTCAACATGTGTTGTAGGCATGATAGCCAAGCTACGGTCATCTCGTATTCACCCCTCTCGCATGAAGGAATCGCACGGGCGCTCAATCTATCAGAGGCTCGACTTGATGCAGGAACGTATACATCAACACATACCTCAATTAACGTGTAACTCTCACAGATCGGCAAGATCCGTAATTAGCCATGACAGCGTGATTTTATAAATGCTCAGGGTTGTCCCAAGACTATAGTGAGCGCCTATTCAGGCTCTTCTCTGCAGGAGACTAGCCTCGAATCTCATGGTGCAACAAATTGGCCCGCCGGGATGCCGGCCCATCTTCCCCAGATCGCCTGGTTCCAAGTCGGCATTTCAAGTTCCACCCATCAGAATAGGTATGAATAAGTCAACATGCGGAGGTAGTTCGATCTGGGGACGCCAAGTACACGGACTCCTTCTCCTATCTGCAGCATCGTGTCGGATTGGAGGAAAAAACCAAAAATTATGAGTAAATGCCTAGAAGTACTAGGTATATATATAATGTCTCTTGAGAAGAGTTGCTCTAGGAATGGTGTTGCGTGCTTGTCACACTCGCGGCGACTGTACCGCACCCACCTCACGAAGTAGTTAGAAGACGTCGAAAAGCCATGGCCTCTAACAAGCTTGCTGTCGGCCTGGCGGTTCTAGGTCTTGCCGCTGCGCAGAAGCCCGGTAGCTCTCCCGATGTCCACCCCGAGATAACGACCTACAGATGTACCGTGGCAGACGGGTGCAAGGAGGCGACGAACTACCTCGTGCTCGACTCATCTTCCCATTGGATTCACCAAGCTAGCCCTAACGATGCCTTCGGCTGTGGTAACTGGGGAAGCAAGCCCAATGAAACCGCTTGCCCTACCAAAGAGGCATGTGCTCAAAACTGCATCAGTACGTGATCTCGATTTTCAAAGTCCCTCCTTCTGGAATACGATGATTGACATGTCATTACAGTGGAGGGCCAAAGCGACTATTCTAGCATCGGCGTTAAGACGGACGGGGCGTCTCTGAACATGCAGCTGATTGTCGGCGAAAACGTCGTGTCTCCCCGTATCTACCTCCTCGACGAAGCCAAGGAGAAGTACGAGATGCTACAGTTGACCGGCAACGAGATCGCGTTCGACGTGGAGGCTAGCCACCTTCCTTGCGGCATGAACAGCGCTCTTTATCTTTCCGAGATGGCGGCGGATGGCGGTAAAAGTGACTTGAACACTGGTAGTAGTGCCTGGGGAACTGGATACTGCGACGCGCAATGCTATGTTACCCCCTTCATAAATGGAGAGGTAAGTTGCTGAGTCGTGTATTTCGTATCAGACTCATCTCTTAGAGCTTTACCTAACAATCGATCAGGGTAACGTGGAAGGCAAAGGTGCTTGCTGTAATGAGATGGACATTTGGGAAGCCAACTCTCGCGCGAATCAGATCGCGCCGCATCCGTGCAACCAGACGGGACCATACCTCTGCGAAGGCGCGGAGTGCCAAACGGCCGGTGTTTGCGACAAGAACGGGTGCGGATGGAACCCGTACCGGCTGAACCAGCCCGAGTACTACGGAAGGGGAGAAAACTACACGGTGGACACGACCAAGCCATTCACGGTCGTGACCCAATTCCCGGCCGACGAGAACGGCAAGCTGAAGGAAATCCACCGTCTATACGTGCAAGGCGACAAGGTGATAAAAGCCGAGGTTGTCAAGAAGGAGGGTGTTCCGGAGGTCGCTTTCACGAACGACGCCTACTGCAACGCAACCGGGTCGACGCAATTCATGGCCCTAGGCGCCCACGAGCAAATGGGCGATGCGCTCACTCGGGGAATGGTGTTGGTATTCAGCATCTGGTGGGACGAAGGCGGCAACATGTCCTGGCTCGACGGTGCCAAAGATGGAGCTGGACCTTGCAACGCTACAGAAGGAAACCCCGCGACTATCAGGCAGATCGAAGCTCACCCTGAGGTCACATTTAGCAACATGAAGTGGGGAGAAATTGGGTCGACGTACCCCGCGAGCACGGTCGATGTTTAAAAAGAAAAGATCCATTGGAAAGCCCGGATGATAGTGATCCAATATCCACTATAGAAGCGTAGAAGCCCCCATAGAAGCTATAAGAAGCCACTATAAAATAGATCTTCAGTTCGATTACCTGTTATCGTCCATTAATTGCCCCCCTATTTTCCCCTCACCAGCACAACCCTAAAAATCCATATTATAGACAGTAAAAGCCCCTATTGGCCTTGACATGTGATTATTAATTGTCTACCTGTACCTGTTTAAGCCTGTCTATCTGCCAATAACAAAAATCGAAGACGCAGCCAATCGTCGCAAAGTGCAGTTCCATAAAACCTGATAATCTTCCAACCGCACACACATGCCCCCGTTTAAGCGAACCGAAGCGTACCTTTCCAACCGGGGCGCAGTGAAAGAGTCAAGTAATAGTGGTACGGTCCTGCGGCCACGTCCGCACGCAGACCGCAAGTATAGAGTGCCTCCTCTGACACCCAGCAGCCCGAACAGGCGGTATACCCACCAAGCCACCGACCACAGCTCAGCCCACCCTACCACCTGCGCTGGGATAACCCGCGAAAGGGCGACCTCTCGTCGTCGCACAAGCAAGCTCCCAATGCACCGCGCAACTTTGCTCACCGACTCTTACGTCGCGCGTGAGATAAGCAACCTGCATGGCGCACCAGAACCCGCTTCAGCTTTCCAGACCTAGCTAACGAGATGACGACTTGCGACGCCCTATTCTTAGATTTCCGTACGTCGTGATTGGGTTATCGCTACCGACTGCGTGCGCGGAAGTATGGATGTGTAGGTAGGTACCTAGACATGTAAGCAATACCAGCTCTCCCACCCGCCCTACGTCGCGCATAGGGCTGGCTGGCCCCCAAGAATCTTCCGTCATCATCCCTCGCCGGATAGCTACCCGGCGCGGACCAAAATAGTCTCTTACCACCACCAATCCACCAAAACCCGTCTATGTACCGGGTGAGTCGGTTCGAGATCCTGAGTAAGATGTATAAATGCGCGAAAGCTTGCCTCGCCACTCAGCATCGCCATCATGCAAATTACCACCTGCCTCGAGCTTCGATAGCAGAGAGCTGCCTACCTACCTACCTCCTTACATAAGACCTTGAACAACAATACAAGAACAACGCACCCTGCCCTTCATCCCCATCTCCTCCCCCCTTATCTCTCTACTCGTTGAAATGCAAGAAGAGTACATAATCTCCAAGCGCTGCGGTGGTAGACGATACACTCCCAGCATCGCCATGCGATTTGCCCAGTTCGTCAGCAGCGGGAAGCAAGAGAACATTCGCGAACGCCCTACTGGCACTCACCAACACTAATCCACTTATTACTTAACTATCCATCCATAATGTGGTCGACGTTTTTGTACGTGTTGCCAAACCACTTTAGACTAGATCCCGGAGACGTAAGACCAGCCACTAACGAGCCCGCTTCTAGTTCGGCGTGGAAGAGGAGCGAGAGGAGTCAGGCGTACGACCAATGGTCGGATACTCGCGAGTCGTTCAAGAGCACGTCCTACACACCGCGGACTCGATAGGATTGTACCAAATCGACGAAATTGCACATTTATTTGAGTGGAATACAAGGTGTTACAGGTCATCACGAATTTGTCTAAGATTGGATTTCGTCAGGTTCAGATTGTTATGGGATCATTCGAGCGTTTGTTTGGATAGCGTATACCCCTTTCGAAGTTATCACTCCCCTAAGTTGGTTGGGAGATGTTCTCTCGGTGGCTACATTAACGGTTGATAATGGATTGAAATAATCATATTTGTAACAACTTACATCCCTCCGATTTCACACGAACCCCTTTCATGCTCTTACTCTACTTTTACAAAGCAAGGTAGCCAATCCATGACATCTATACCTAGCCAGTGAGCCAGTGAAGCATTTAGCGATGACGTACTTCCGCGATCTGGTCCACCCAAACGCCATGAAGCATGAGAGCACTACCTACAACTATTGGCAACGTAGCTCAAGTTAATAGCTCAATCAGCTACCGCTAAAGTCTGACGCCAAGCCAGTATATCAAGAACCGCAGCTTTGCATATCTTAGTCATGCTGTCGCCTGAGCCATTAGTAGGCCACCCTTATACCTGTTACTCCAAAAAAAGCACTCCTACGCCGTGGACCTACCATTCTCCTTTCGGCAAAGTTGTAGGAACGACGGGCTTAGTCTCCCCCAGAATGGGGCACCATCCCCCACGAACACCCAACCCACGAACGTAACCCCGTAACCCTCGCGTACAACTCCCCGATTTCAGCTTCGCTCTTACTAAGTAGCCCGACTAAGTATTGGGGGCAGCGAATTGGGACCTCGAGACATTGCTACAACGTAACTACGTATGATGGCTTGTTGGAGTTTGCATATATTGTACATACCGGCGGTGCATCGAGGAAATGTACCGCCGGTATTACCTCGTCATAAATCGAAGCGAGCAAAAATGGATCTGCGGCAATCGAACGACTTGTTCGACGGGACAATCCCCGTGCGTGTTGGGGGATTTCAGCGGATCACTTGATTGTTATGCCGGTCAACGTATTGGCTCGCTAACCTTGTCGTAGCGGGAGTTTTTATTTTACCCGTATATTCTCCCGAGCGCACGACATGCAGCAGCCCATTTGCCAAGCCCCGTCTACCGGCGTAGCGGTGTCCATGGTCGACGATGTATGGTCCATCATCCTTTATAAGGCGTGGTCCCGAGCTGTTATTCGAGGGAGCTGAAGTGGCGGGAAATGTTTAATTGAAAGCCCTAGACAGCTAGGTCTAGACGATTTGCGGCTGAAGTCAAGAGAAACATTCGAAATAGACTTACACGATGTTACGTTCAACAGAAGACGGCGACCGCTATGAGCTGGCAAGCCCTACCGCCTTGCCGAAGGCTGGCGGCTTCTTATGGAACCAAAAGATGATGATACAGATCACCTGTCGCGGATATGCGACGGCACAATTCATGCAGCCGGAGCCGTCAAAGTACGCCCACGCCCCGAATCTTGAAGCCAAGACTTTCATGCAGCCTGAACAGAACTACTACGCTCATCACCCAGGTCGTTTTGTATATGTCAAGGACGAGGAAACCGGCCAACTATTCTCAGCGCCGTACGAGCCGGTGCGTACTTCCCTCGACCGGTTTGTGTTCTCCGTCGGAAAAAGCGACATCGCCTGGACGGTCGAACACCTCGGCATTCGCGTGGAGATGACCTTAGTGATCCCAACACACGATGTGGTCGAGCTCTGGTCCGTAAAGGTGACGAATTTGAGCGGGCGGCCGCGTAAAATTAGCGTGTACCCTTATTTCCCATTCGGCTATATGTCGTGGATGAACCAGGAAGCAGAATGGAGATCGGACCTCGGTGGTATAGTGAGCAACAGCATAACGCCATACCAGAAGGCAGCAGATTATTGGAAGAACAAATTCCTAAAGGACAAATCATACTTCCTCGCCGAGACTACACCAGTCTCGTGGGAGGCTATGCAAGAGGCTTTTGAAGGCGAAGGCGGTCTTCATGCACCCTCATCGCTGGCTCAACCTCAACTCAGTTGCAGCGAAGCTCGCTATGAAACACCGGTAGCCGTAGTACAGTACCGCACTGAACTCAAAGCAGACGAGCAGCGCGAATACCGCTTCCTCTTTGGCCCGGCGTACGACGATACCGAGATCCGCACGGTCCGAGACAAATACCTTAGTGAGGAAGGCTTTGTTCGGACAGCGAAGGAATACGCGGAATATATCAGCAGAGGGAAGGGGTGCCTGCAAATCGAAACTCCAGATAAACACGTCGATAACTTCGTTAACAATTGGTTACCTCGCCAATGCTATTATCATGGCGATGTGAATCGGTTGACCACGGATCCGCAGACGCGTAATTACCTGCAGGACAACATGGGAATGTCTTACATCAAGCCGGAGGTGGCACGCAAAGCTTTCCTGATAGCAGTGTCACAACAGGAGAAGAATGGTGCTATGCCAGATGGCATCCTATTGACGGAGGGTGCCGAACTCAAGTACATCAATCAGATCCCACACACCGATCACTGCATCTGGCTACCGGTAACATTGGAGGCATATCTCGCGGAGACGGGCGATTATGACCTCTTGAAAGAACCTGTGAAGGGAATGCATGGTGATACATACACCGTGTTCGAGCGATTTAGCCGGGCGATGGATTGGTTACTCTCGGCTCGCGACGCTCGAGGTTTGAGCTACATTGCCCAGGGAGACTGGTGTGATCCACTGAACATGGTGGGCTATAAAGGCAAAGGCGTATCGGGGTGGCAAACGGTCGCTACCGCATTTGCGTTGAAGTTATGGGCAGACGTGTGCGAGCATGAGGGGAAATCCGATCTAGCAGCACAATACCGCGCGAGCGCTAAGGAGGTTAATGAAGCTGCCAATAAGCACCTGTGGGATGGCGATTGGTTCGCCCGAGGTATCACGGATGACAATGTGATATTCGGCGTTAAGAAAGACGAAGAGGGTCGTATTTGGCTGAACCCGCAAACATGGTCGATTCTGAGTGGAGCGACCGGTCCCGATCAACTCTCACGAATACTACCTCAGATAGACTCACAGATGAGCACGCCTTATGGTACTGTGATGTTCGCCCCCCCTTATAGCGGTATGCGAGAGGACGTTGGCCGCGTAACGCAAAAGTATCCAGGCTCAGCCGAAAATGGGTCAGTGTATAACCACGCGGCCGCCTTTTATGTTCATAGTTTGTATTCGATAGGAGAAAGTGACCGAGCGTACGACGTGATGCGGAAGATGATCCCTGGCCCTTCAGAAGAAGACTATGTGCAACGGGGTCAACTTCCCGTATATATCCCTAATTATTACCGTGGCGCGTACCAACAATATCCGCGCACGGCAGGTCGATCCAGCCAGTTGTTCAACACAGGTACGGTCTCGTGGGTATACCGATCCTTCATCGAGGGATTGTGTGGTTTGAGGGGCGATGCGAAGGGCTTGCACATTCAGCCGCAGTTGCCATCGGTCTGGAAGGCCATCAAAGTCACACGTCTGTTCCGCGGTGCTACCTTCGTGTTGGACATCCGTCGTTCGGGAGATGTTGATGTAGTGGTGGAATACGACGGTCGGGTTCTTCCGGAAGCACGCTTCACTGACATACAGCCCGGCGCGACATATCATTTATCTGTCTCGGTGCCTTAGCGATACGGATGTTTGTGACAATTGATTGTATGGTCAGTAGCAATCCTTTGCTGAGTCAGTTGATCGGGGTTTGGGAAAATAGGAGGTTTGTAGAGTCAGTTCTCTAAGGGTATTTTGTTGCAGAGCCGGCTAGATAGACACGTTCATTAATGTGTAAACTTAAAGAAAATTAATGATTACTGGGTTCTTGTATCGCGAATCTGGCTATGAACTGCCCCTTGTTCTCTTAAGGATTAGATCGATGAGGTATGAAACGCCAAGGGAGCGTGCACTTCCATCTTCACTTGCATCATGACTTGGCATCGTCTCAAACCAGCAGACTTGCCGCGCAGCAAATAGATCTTGGGAATTCCGCCTTTTTCTTCCTTACATCTACGCAATGACCAAAACATACCACAATGCAGCGTAATTGGCGACAAACGATAATATTGCTCAGTATTGGGGCGATATGGCAAACGACGGGCGCGTCGGGGCAAAGAATCCGGGTTGGGGAGGAATTGATGCGTCCTATCATAGTAGATGGAGCGAATGCAGTGAGCGATGCAGATAATCTACCTGAAAATGCGATGGTAGAGAACGTCGCTGCATCAGATATTCCGCGAGTCTCAGAGGTACCGCAAATTTCGGGCATTCCACAAGTCGAAATAAATGAACCATGGGCGTTGAATAGCACGACGATACCAGGCAGCATCGCGACGCCGACGAATCCCACGACCAGTGCTCAAGCGCAGCCATCGGAACCTGTGGTTCCCATAGCCGCGTTGTTATTCTCAGGGCCACCGGGGCCTAAGGACTGTCGTGGCACGGTAATGGCGAATGTCCAGCTACCCAAGCCCGGGTCCCAGCATTCGACGCCGACATGTTACAACGTGCCCGGCATATCGCAATGCGCAACGTTTGTCGCAAATATGGACGATGGATGTCAGGCGCGTTTATTCAACGAACCGAACTGTCTCACGTTTGCCAACCTGGCCGTATTTACCCCGGAGCAAAAGCCTGTCGGTGGATTACTCCGAAGCATTGAAATTATTTGTGGCATCAAGGGCGTGACACCGCCTCCATTGAATCTTCCGGGTTTGGAGTTACCGCCAAATGCCCAACAGGCCGTTGGGAAGGTAATTGTGCTTTTGCCGTGAACCTCCGTTAAAAGAAGACGAGTTCAGCTAACCGGTTATAGTGAACCCGATCAGCCACCACTATCATAATCAAAATCAGAAGATTCAACTCATCGGAACCCTGCAAGTTTTTGCTCTAGCCAGTAAAAGGAGCCGGGAAACGGTATAAGTGAGACTCATTGGCGAGATTGGCAGAAGTTGTTCCGGTTACCACATAGAGATGAGATGTAGGACGTAGGATGTAGGAACATGGTATATCATATTCCGACTCGATATCAAGCTCGATCTGGGGGGGGGAACCCGGGTTACGCCTTAGGTAGATGCCGATGCCGTGTTTATTTCTATCCATGTAAGGGGATGACTTGGACAAACCACGAGAGTCAAACGCATTAGTCCGACTATGATATAGACACGTTTTGAAGATCGGGAGGGAAGTTCATATTTGAGGCACGAATCACGGGCTGAGAAGCCGTGTCGGATGCATGTAGCTGATGCCCAAATATTACGGTAGGAGCAAACATATGATTTCTGGCAGGAATTAGAACGACTGCATGCAACACAATAGACTGTGTGCGTCTCCAGATCGGTAATAACGTATTGTATGTAGATAAGATGAATGGAGTTACAGATGATTGATGGTTGATGATGGTTGATGGGTGATGGGTGATGGGTGATGGGTGATGGGTGATGGGTGATGGGTGATGGGTGATGGGTGATGATGATAGGGAATAACTAACTGATCATGCATTAGGGGGGATGAAATGACCCGGATGGTAGAGGGACAGGGAGTTAGGTAACACTGGTAACACTTGGAGGGCGTGACTTCCGTACCAATTAACTTCAGGTCCTACAAGGTCATTGACTACCCTCTTTACGAAGTATTGACTGCCAAACTGCCAACTGTAAATGCATTAGGTTGAGTGATGCATTAGGTATCCATTTAGCACCATTCCCGAAATCTTAGGTGCCCTTCAGCGAACCGTACAGCGCTATCGATAAAATAGCCCGTAACCCTGGAATCATCTGGCATTGCCGGCTTCGGTAGCTACTAGCCCATCTATGGATAACTTAGCCATACCTGGATGGCGCTAACAGCGGTATATCCTGGTAAGAAACCCTTGGAAGTCGCGTCATAACTGCTCAATACTGCCCATTGTTCGGGTATCCATAGCCCATAATCGCACTTGTCTTGTGACTTACTACATACAGTGCTCAAGTGGGAGGAAGGCGGGAGTCAAGACCTCAAAGAAATGCAGGAAACTGTATTAGACCTCCACTTTCCTTTTCCCTTAACAATACAACATTGGAACTTCAAACTTTTCTTCCTTTCCTGTCAGCTTCAGAGTTACATACGTACCAACTTCACAGACAGTTTAACCGAGTTCATCAATTACTCTTTACTTGGAAAAAAAAAATACCTACCTATCGTCGCCGTCCCCTCCTCCAACGAGCGTAATTTGACAATATCTCTTTCCCTCGTCGCATCCGATAAGCCAACCTCAGCCACCCGCCGTTCTTACCGCCGCCAAATATCCAACAGCCAGCCCAGCCTGCCAACCCTCAGAAAGCATCGACGTCCTTACTAGACAACGCCCTATTCTTTTTTAGTACTGATATAAAGAGGAACAAGAACGACAAATAAGAAATTACCAATTGGGCGACGAATCAATATTATCAAAATATAAAAGGCAAAAGGAATACTGGAAACAACTCATTTCCGCGGAAGAGCAAGTCAAGATGAGCAGCCCACGCAGAAGAATCGAGACAGATGTATGTCTATCTCCACGTATTCTCCTTTTCAAGGTATCGTTGTTACAAATCATAGGTCGCTAACAACCCTCGAAACCAGGTCATGAAGATGTATGATAACTAACCTCCGCCGGCGAACCCGACTCCCCAACTAATTGTCCTAGGCTCATGTCCGACTATGAGGTGACTCTAGTCAATGACAATAGTCAGTGGCCCTTCCGTCTCCTATCGCTTCATACAGCGCCATACTAACTTACCGCAGTGTAAGCTAGCTCGTCTAACACAATCTGTTGTTCCGAGGCCTCACACATTTCCAGGCAAGAGTTCTACGTCCGGTTCAAGGGACCGGCTGAGAGTTAGTAACAATGTTGGAATATTTAACTTTATGTTGACCCCTAACCGACATTAGCGCCCTTCGAGAACGGTATTTGGAAAGTTCACGTAGAGCTCCCCGATCAGTATCCATACAAATCACCCAGTATCGGCTTTGTCAACCGAATCTTCCACCCCAATATTGATGAGCTGTAAGTTGGCTGGAACTCGACATCACCACCATATTAAAGGGTTGGGTACAATTTCAAGGCAGGGCTAAGCAAGGCAACTTGCCACAATAGGTCCGGTTCGGTCTGTCTAGACGTTATTAACCAGACGTGGTCTCCCATGTTTGATATGATCAACATTTTCGAGGTCTTCCTCCCACAGCTCCTAAGATATCCCAATCCTGCCGACCCATTGAACGGAGAAGCTGCGGCGCTTTTGATGCGCGAGCCTAAGAGCTACGACGCCAAAGTCAAGGGTTTGCTTATCCCCTGATACTGAATACCTGGCAGTGTGGTTGGCTAATGTTGACAATAGAGTATGTTCAGAAGTATGCGAGCAAGGATGCTGCGGATGAAGCTGGGGCGGAGAGCGAAGACGACGACGACATGTCCTCAGTTGCTAGTTTCGGGGAAGACGATGAGCCCGCGGGCCAGATGGATGATGTATAAAGTGGCTTATCGACGCCGGATGAGTCGTGTCTCGCATACTTCTCCGTTCAACTAATGGCATACATTGCGTTCTCTGGATTACGGAGTAATACGGTTCCCTTCTGGTAGTTACGGATGGCATTTGGTGTCGCTGCATGGGATTTGCAAATTTGCATAAAGAAATCAAGCCGGGCACTGGAGTTCCCATCATCTTCAAACGGCTGGCATTGATTTTATTTAATACTTGCGGTGTGCTTCTCTCTCGAGGGGAGGATTACGTCAGATCGCGAGATTGAGCACTACTTCGGTTGCTTTAGTGTTAGATGAAGGACATCAATCATACATTTACATTACCATGATCACCTGTGAACCCGACTGTGCCTAATTACATGTTGCGCTTCGTTATATGACCGGGGTATCTTGTAATGACCAAAACCAAAACCAACCCTGAACGCCGTGTCTAATGCAATGATGCGTTAATCCGAGTCGTAATCGACTAGCACCGCCGATGATGCTGCCGTCTTCTCTCTCTCTTCCCTTCCCACGTCCACCATATTCCTTTCTTCCGATCCGGATTCGTTGGGTCTCTCTGACTCATGCTCCGGTTTCGATTCTGGCTCTGACCTTTTCCTCTTGATTCCCATAATCCTAGATGAGCTCTTAGCGACTTCTCCGCTGCTGCGATCTAGGGACAGGAAAGGGTCCTGAGCCACTCTTGTATTGCCCACGATCTCCGATACTAGGCTCTCCCGCATCTGCGCGGCGGCGACTTCAGACTTCAGCCTTTTACTCTTGCCTTGAGTCTGAGTCTTCGCGCTTTTCCCCTCCTCCTCCTTCACAGCCGCGCCAATACCAAAGAGCGGCTTCGCCAACGCCTTCCTCCCCATCTCCTCCTCTCTCTCATGACTCGCGGGCCTAAAATCCACGAGCGCGGCCCTCCTCGCGTCGTCCTCGCTCGCCGCCACAAGCTCGATCCCCAAGCTCATCCTATCGCGCAGCTCCTCCGTCCCCAGCGCCTCTCTCTCGCGCTCTTTCCTCCCGACCCTAAACGCATCCCTCAGCTTCTTGTTGCGCTCGTACGGGTCCTCCCACAACCTCCTACTCTCCTCCTCCAACTCGCCGATGCGGTGCTTCGCCTCCTCCAGCACCTGGCGGTCCTTAATCGTCTTCTCGAGCTTCGCGAACGCGTCCGTCCTTAGCGCCTCCCTCTCCCTATCCGTGAGTATGGCCACCGAGGACGAAACCAGCGAGTCATCGCCATCCTTGCCGTCCCCCGTATCCCTCTTCCTCGCGCCCTCGACCACCACATACGCCGTGTTCGCAGGATCGGTGCGGATCTCGATCGCGCCGCCGCACGCCGGGTGGCGCATGCGGAAGGCGTAGATGGGCGTGCTGTGGTAGTTCCCGACCTTATGCTTCGTCGCGTTGAAGCGCACGCCCTGGCCTATGATCGTCGGCTTGCCTTTCTTCGCGCTTGCGGCGCCGGAGGAGGAGGGGGGAGGGTACTCGCAGTGCAGACACCATATCGCGAAGGGCATCTCGAACCGCACCGTCTGCATCCCGTCTTGCGAGATGCCTGGCGGCCGCTTCTTGTGAAGCGCGTTGCCGCTCGTCGTCCCCTCGAGGTCCGGCGGGACGTACCGGCCCATGTTGAAGCCCTGCATGTCGGCGGTTGATGCGAGGCTTTTCGCGGATATGGATAAGTGGCGATGGAGGCTTTTTCGGCTGTTGATTGCTGTTTGTTCGTAGAGTTTCAAAGGTTCGATGCAGTAATAAGCTTCAGAACAACTTTCAGCAGAGCAACTTGAATCAGCGTTGATAAGATAAGCTTATCGGGCTATAATGATAAATACCCCGCTAATATTCTCTAAATGCATATGAAAGGGACATTCCCTCTTATGAGTGTTTATGCATAACTCGGGTACTATCAGGACGTCTCGAAAGCCTCTGACGCTTCGAGTACCTAAGGTATCTTTAGAAACCCCCAAATGACTTCCATATGAGTTTCTCGTTTTTTCTAACAATCTACCTATATTTACGACTCGGTCACCCTACAGGTCACCGTTGTACGACGTCCTGAGGCCCCAAAGTAATCTCAAACCCCCAATCACCTCTCCTTCTCGCGCGATCATAATTTAACGGCCCAAATCGACGTCACACCTACTCTCTCATCTTATTTTGGCAACCTAAGCGGGTCCGGGGTACGCATGTAGATCGCGACGGGAGCGAGGCGCGAAGGATTGCGGCTATATCAGGTTCCTATTCAAGGCTCCAACCTCCTGCCCTGTAAAGAATGATTTTCAGCCGCGCGAGCGGGTAGATCTCGATCCAAACCATGCAATATCGCTGGAGTTGGAAGCTTAGCGATGTAGGTTTGCGGCGAAGTTGGTGCTGTGGTAAAAGATTGTAGGGAGATGTGAATGAAGATGCAAGTAATGGCTGATGCCATCGCGACATATGGCTGGAATGAGAAACAAATGCACTTTAAGGCGTATAGATAGGAGAGCTAGATATGTAAATCATTGATATAGTATAATATGAGATGTTTGTTCGCCATCACCATGCCTTGAACTATCGTATACCCTCCTTACCTCAAGCCCTAACACTCATTAAGTCCAGTCATTCAAAATGGCGAAGTCACTCCTTAGTTTCCTTGTCTTCTCACAGGCTATAATAGCCTTCCCAACAGAGCACCCATCCGGTTCCCCCAAGTCCACGAACAAAGCCAAAAGATGCGGTCCAGTATCCCAATTCTACGGACAGAACGCCAGCGCCTGGCAAATCCACAAAACAGACCAATGGCTCGATTCCTGGGCGAACACGTACGGGAAAAACATCTCCGCCAACCCCAACGGATTCGCCGCCACCTTCGGACAATGGGCCATCGGCAACCCAGACTGGACCTGCCGCGACGACGGGTCCGCCAGCTCGTGCGATCTAGACCTATGCGACAACCGCGTATTGAACAACCTCGGTGACGACATGCGGAACGCATACTACGTGCTGGAAGCCGTGAACTGTCTACACACGTACTTCACCGGCCTATCGCAGGCGTTCGAAGTCAGCGCCATCGCAGCAGCACTTAGCAAGGAGTCTTGGAGCGAGACATTCTACAAGCCCAAGAACAACGACAAGACCCTTTCGACGCTGAAGGAGGCCCTGAACGCCGTGACCACGGTGATCGGCATCGGCGCTTCGTTCGCGGGACTAGGTGAGGGAATGGCGGTGGTAGGGGCCATCGGGGGCGCGATGTCGACCGTCGCCAGCGGTGCATCGGCCGCCGGGTCGTTGCAGCTTCAATCAGCGTGAGTCCTCACCCAAACCCCTTGTCCTTGCCCACCCCAAATTCCCTCCTACCAACCAAATCCCTACTAACAACCCCTTCAGTAAAGACGACACCTTCAAAAAAGACGCCGACCTCGGTGCCGTGCTCTCCAAGGTCGTCGTCGAGTCCATGAAGAGCTTCACCGCCGCCAACAACCAGCTGATGACCGGCTCCAACTACGACAACACGGGGGACATAAAGTCCTACCTCAGCGGCGGCGCCTTCGTGAGCTTCCCCGGCGTCGACAAGAACGCTGTCATCGATGTTATGAACGCCTTCCTCCTCGGCAACGCTGTGAATGAGCTCTGGCGGCAGCAGAAGATATTCATCTTGGGCGGGGGAAATTGCGGAGACGGCCAGGGGATTGGGAGCGGGCCGAAGGATTACAGTCTTTGTAAAGATGGGAAGGTGTGGTATTTGTACTATTGGCACGAGGGTAATGGCGATTTCTTGTCGAATAAGCAGTGGGGGTATGTGACAATGCCTCCAGGAGCGGACAAGTTGGGACAGGGCGATTATGCGGGCGTTAATGTGTCGGATGTGATCAGTTCGTCCCTCGATTCGTATAACGTGGCCGAGTACGCATACGACGCGAACAAAGCTTCCGAGCGCGTTCACGAGGCGCTACAACAAGGATGGAGAAATCCTGGAGCCCAGTGCCCGTCATGGGAGGGCACTTTCACGATCCCGGTTTGCGACGTGGGCGGCGCCGTGGGTCAAAACTGGCTTGACAAGCAGTACATCTTGGAGGAGTACGGCAGTAATGCCAGGCCAGTGTGGTGCGGTCCCATCTGCAGCAATGATTGGGACAAGACGAAGCGATTCATCAATGCTGCAAATATGAATGGCTTCAAAAGCCCGAAACATATCTGCACTGACAAAGGAGTTGACATCAAATATTAATTCGAGAAGGCGGCAGACAATATTCTCGTATTTCTTTAATATAGGTAGATCATCAATCATGATGGGCGTGGTGTTGCTAGAATGTATCATTGCGGTTTCCAAACTCCACTTCTTCTAGGGTCGAGACATGCCTCATCAGGGTTGAGTTGAAAGCACCAAGACACGTACCTGTGAAATTGCGTACCCAAAACTCGCCATCCCCAAGTGTGTTGTTATCCAGGTCGACTCTGGGCTTGGCAGTTGACACCCCAAAGCCTGGGGATTCATCTAAGCCTACTTCGATCACATCAGTTATCTGACCATTTGAACACGCGCTAGAATCCCCATAATCGAGTGGAGCGCTAGTCCATCGTCCACAGGCCGTGCTTCTTGTTTCGATACAAGAGACAATGACCATTACTAAAGCCATGCCCATGATTATTCCAGTATATGCTTTATACCATCTAGACGCGAGGCATGGGATGGTAGTCGACGTGTGACCTCGTGCTAGATAGTAGCCGCAAATGAGTGACGCAGTTGAGAGAAATATAAAATAAAATAGCGCGACCAAAAACGCCGTAAAGGTAAATTCCTTCCCGCCATCAGGCTGTAATATGAATAGCAGGGTAACCCCTAAAAGGAACAGGGTTGGAAGCAGAAATATCGCCCGAAAGGCTTTGCTAGCCCAGTAGGATGTTGGCAGGAACCTATCCTCCTGTAAGACTGGCGCTGATAAGTCTTCATGCAAGAGACTATCATGAGAGACTCGTCTATCGCCGTCTTTGGTGGGGATATCCTGGAGTTCTGGACCGTGTGAGCTGCTCTGCGCCATCGAATACATGAACTCGTCTGTGAGCCAAATTGCACAAAAGAGCCGGACAAGGCCGATGAATGCCAATGGAAAGAAGATCAAGTCGACCCCCATATAAGTTACGAACCCATCGCGAGAGTGACTGCCATCTCCCAATGCCAGGACAATGGAAACGACATTTTGAAGGCCCTGTAATGTGACTATCACGGTTTTGAGGAATTCGGTCGAGAACAAGTTGACTCGGGTATCTCGAGGTAAACGCGTGCAGTATGGTGAACTAAGAGTGACCATCTCTTCTGAGCCATCCCAGCCGTGTGATGTCCAGAAGAGCGCGTTAGTAGCAGCTAGGTCTCTCCTATCCCATGTCCTAGCTCGAATACGTCGATCCGTAATAGCTGCATACCGCCACAAAATTGAGGTCGGATTATATAAGGCGATGCGCTCATTCCACTTTGGGTGACGGGGACTCAGGTATGATGGTAGAGGAAAGCCAGCAACAATGTGAGCAATGAGTGGCGCTAGGCAAAGGGTGAAGAGAGAGCACCATTCTACAAATGTGACGTCTCCGCTCTGGTATTTGAGGCGATATACCCAAAAGCTTCCTGAACGACTCTCATATTCAGCCATCGTTAATACCTAGAATCTAGATATGGGTGAAGAAATTAGCACAATATGTTGGTGTAGAATGGGGATTAATCCAGCCTTAAAAATGATATCACAAATCATTTACATCATAGGTACACCCTCATTTGTTAGTTTTCAGCTCTCGTGATGATCTACGTGTAGATCTTGAAGTAGCCAAGCCCCTATTTTTGTATGTCTTACAAAGCCTCAAGCCATGTTTGATCAAGAGGTAATCCTTGGAGAAGCTGGCATATGAATCATTTGGCGCTGTAATCATACTGACAAGAGCCATGAATCCTAGATATAACATTGTGAATATCAGGGTATTCCCAGATAGATATCTTGCACATGTTGGAAATAAACAGCTGGCGAGTCGAACTCACTTCTCGAATTTCAACTCACGCCAACTCGTTGGGAGAATAGGGCCAAGACCTTCACCCGGGATGTCGATAGGCGACAATCGTCTTGGCTTATGTACATCGCTACCCCGCCAGTGGAGGAACACATTCAATCAAGCATCGCGATCGGCGTGGCGAGAGCGGGGTTTCCGCACCAACCTCCACGGTCCTCCAGCGTCTCGCGTAGTATCAGAAAACAAAAGCTAATGCGTCGTCAGCTAGTGATGTCTGTGGCGTCTGGCATACCAACAATAGCGACAAACTACAAACTACAGGCAGGAATTCGCAGTTTGGGGGATCGCATCGCGCTTAAGGATTGTTTGCCCCACTGGACATCGCATGATGGGCGTGAGATTAATAATAGGCAATGATGCCCATAGATGGACTCCAAAACTTGAACGGTACCGACTTACTCTGCGAATGATAATAGCGTAGAAACAATCCTCCTTGGAAGTTCTTTTTGTCTTCCAAACAGTGGACCCCTTGGCCTCCATGTAGGTAGGTAATAAGCAATTGAAGGGATAGAAGCATTGAGAATGAAAGAGTCGAACAATAAGGCCAGCGTTTTTACTATTAACTATTAACAGTGTTCCAAACTTGGCTAGGTTAAAGTTTCCAGTGTTACAAAAGCGTCACAGCAAGCCAAAGTAGGCTGCGTAGGATGTAGCGACCCTGTTACCTGATCCACATCTTTCAGCTGGATGTTACCCTAGTGCATGAAGCGTACCTGCATAGGTATATAGCATCCAGACAACGGTTATATGTTCATATGGGTCGCTACCTGGTATATAGTAGATTTGCTACAATTGCCAGTAAATGCTACTAGGTACATAGGTAAATTTCTTGCCACAGATCTCGTGATAGAGACATGTCAAATTGGGAGAAAAATAGTGTTTTGCAATTTTTAAAGAGTTTTGCATTGGCCAAATACACACAATATTATGCCATTTCCTGATGCAACATGGATATGTGCTAATAGGAATCGCATCCAAATCCGTCCTTCGCCTGCGATAAGAAAAGGAATAGCATCTCACTCGGTCACGTCATCCCTTGACTTGAAGTAGACCATAATCGTCTCGTATTCCATGCCACGCGTGTAAAAGAAACACAAAATCTATTCCACATGCAAACCCATCACCAACCCCTTTTCATATTTGCCAAACCTCCCACCAACGAAGCCTTTCCTTATAGGACAAACATACCCACACCCGAAACAAATGCGGTAACGACGTAGGCCACGAGGAAAGCACTTCCATAGTTGAAGAAAGCCGGAGCGCCCATAGTACCAGCGGCAGCGCCCTTAGACGAGCTGCTAGCCGCAGTGCCCTGCTGTCCAGTCGGGCTGACGACACTTCCTTGTCCGTTGGTACCGGCAGCCGAGATCAAAGCCTCGCAGCCAGATGAGGTAGTCGGGCTCTGAGTCTTGGCCAGTCCGCTGAAGTCACAAGCGCTGGCCGACTTGCTGTTGCCCACATAGTACTGGTTGGCAACCCACGCGAGCTGCTGCTTGGGAGAGCATCCCGAAAGGGCACCGTAAGTACCAGTAGTGGCGTTGTGTGCAATACCATCGCAGAAGTCTTCGTTAGCTCCGCAGATGTAGTTGAAAACGGCAGCGTACGAGTCCTCATCGTCAGAGTCAACATTGCAAGATAAGGCTGAAACCTCGCAAGTGCAAAGTTGAGGGTTCACAACAGGGGGCAGAGGCGAGGCCTTGGCAGCCCACGTAGTGCCGCCAACGCTAGGGCAGGCCGGAGCGGTGTTGGAAGGCTTGTAGGCGCTCGATTGGGTGATCGAAGGAGTGACCTTGGCTAATTGTGACGAAAGCGAGGTGAAATCGGGGTAGGGAGAAACGCTGCTGCCGCTGACCTCAACTAAACCGTACTGGTTCTCGGAGTAGAACCACTCGTATACGATACCACCGGAGAAGACGGAAGTCATATTGCCGTAGAGAACAGCAACCTCGGTGAAAGGTCTGTGGGTAGCGCCGCCATCGATACCCTCAATGCAACCATATTCGGCGAAGAAGACAGGGACGGGGTAGTCCTGGAAGAAGGTGACACGCTCGCCATACGACGAGGTGACGTAGTTGCTATCACCGCACCACGAGTAGACGTTGTATCCCCAAAAGTCGATGGAGGTAGTGGTGCCATCAATAGGCTCACAGGCGAAATAGTGGGCAAGCTCGTCTCGGCTGGGAACATCAGCGGTGGCGTAACCTACACCAAGGGTACTACGGTAGTTCATGTTCTTGATGTAGCCCTTAGTGTCACGGACGGCAGCCTTGACGAAAGCGGCGGCGGCAGTCTGGTTCTGGGCGCTCACGACTTCGTTGCCAGCAAAGAAGCCGATGACGTTCTTGTACTTGCTGAGAGCATCAACAACGGAAGTGTAACGAGTGTAAAGTCCAACATTCCACTCGGGATCGTTGCTATCAATCGAGGTACCAGGTTCACTGAGATCGGCGAAGACATAAATGTCGTTGGAAGCCAACTGCTCCATACAATCATCGTGGTTCTGGGTAGGGTCAATGGCGTAGACACGAATAACGTTGGTGAAGATCTGCTTCATGTAAGGAATGTCTCGCGAACACTTGGAAGCGTCCGACAGAGGGTCGGTATACTGAGTGTTGCTGCTGGACGTGCCATTGGGGTTGTAGTTCTCTTGGTAGGCAACACCCTTGATGTAGCTATTGATAAGGATTAGTTTTTGCCAAGACATATGGATGGGAGCGGGCGCGCTACGGTGCGCTCTCCGGTCTGCAAGGCTCGGCGACGGATGAGGCGGGCCGGGACGATGCTATGGTAAAGTTTGAACTTACAATTGAGAGCCGTTGTTGGAGTAGAAAAAGTGTTGGCCAACAGCCTTGATCTCTGGGATATCATCGTAACTAGCTGCGAATGCGCCGGACAATGAAGCCAGTCCCAAGGCGAGGGATGGCAAAGCCGAAGTCGACCACATTATGACGGTCACAACAATGCGTTGTTGGCTGTAGTGTTGTAGTTTGTAGGTTGTTAGAGGTTGCGATAGAATGAAGCGAAAGATTTATGTGACTACAAGACGCGAGAAAGAGATCTAGAAATCGTCTTGGCAAATTTCACATTAAACACCGAAATCAAAATTAACGAATGTGTCGGCGACGATAATGAAGTGAGTGTCGGGTGATGAGGGACGAAGGATGATGATACAAACGGACAAAAAAATAGGACGTGGAAAAAAGATGTTCTTGTTCTGGATTGGGATAGGAGTAGGAGCAGGAGAAAGAGTAAGAAAAGTAATGGCGAACACGCAAGCAAAAAAGAGACGGACTAGGACGCTGGAACTTCAAGGAACACTGGACCACTGGAACAATGGAAGAATGAGGTACGGGATGGTGTGTCGAAGGTGGATGTACTACTACTTTCGTAGTCAGGCCTGGGTCGCCTGGCTGATCTAGTTCTCCTAGGTATCTACTAGTAGTCTAGTACATATCCTAGTATGTCTGAGTGTCTGAGTACCTAGTCCGGGTAGGTCAGACCGATTCAAGATCCTTTTCTCTCCAACCAATGCTTTGGTCCGAAGGGGAATAAAAATGGAGAACAAAACAGGTGTGGATGGAAAAAGAGGCGTCAGATTAATAGGAACAGGAATAGTTCAGGAAACGGCTTCAGGGCGAACGGTGAATAAGACCAAAATAAGACCAAAATAAGACCAAAATAAGACGAATGCTCCTGCTTTACTAACTGTTCACGCCTGCTAAATGCCTGCTGACTGGATCGTCAACTACGATCAACTACGGGGTACGTACCTATACCTATGCATTTTTGAGGGAACTTGGAAAGTTCCACGGTTCAAATGATCCTAATCAATCCTGATACTGCGCAGTACCTAGTAGGTCACCTTCAGTCTGTCCAGCAGTAGCCTCCAACACGGGGGCTAGAAATTCTGGGGCTTGAATTGAGTTCATCCAAGTCTCGCTTACTATCGTGTGCTTCAATTTCCCGTATCAGAAGGAAGCTTATGTGGCAGAGGGTGGCTATGCTCAACTACATAGTATATGCGAACGCATGCGAGGCAACATCGACCTAAAATGTCTTTACAAAGGGCTTGATAGGGTGTGAAATTAGAAGGTTCCACCCTGAGAAAGATCCATGGATGATACATAATTGACGTTAGTTGACGTTAGAACAGATTCGATTGGCTTGGCGATTCCGACTCATCCGTTCCACGTTGTACCTGCACCCAATCAAGTGGGAGCAAACGCGCCATCAAAAAAGCTTAGCACTCTTAGTCTCGATTGTGCAGCGCGTGTTGGTACTACCAAGACTACCAAGAAATATAAATACCGTAAATACCAAGAGAGAGAAAAAAAATACTGGAGTTGATCGACAACCGCTCACGATTGTCCGATTGTATGATGTCAATTGAAGATCATCCAATATGAAACATTCGCGTTGCCCCTCGCTAGTCCAACCGCCCTCTCTGGGCCTTCAACGAAACAGCCATCAGCCAGCATGAAAAAGAAGGGAGAGAGGATGGATAAAACGCGACCAACCATTCTTGAATATGAAAACATGAGATCAGACGAAAAAAAAAGGGGTAAAGTTGGGGCGCAGCTCAGCAGATCAACATCCAGCACATTCAGCACATTCTACTACAGACTACAAGTACACCCAGTACACCCACCTTCGCAGATTCAGTCGGCTACAATTTACCGAGACTGAGGCAGATGCAACGAAGTACAATACATAATAGCAGCTAGAATAATTATTTGGTAGGTAAATGTAACATCGCCTACTACCAACTTCCATTGCCGGTGAGCCTCACACACCTTGCTGCTTGTTTTTATTGAAATTAAATCCTCGGATCTTGGAACGATTTTTCGCGCCTCTAAACCCGAAATTGCCAAGATTCGGTAACGCGGCCCAACAACACGCAAATCATCTGAAATTACTTACTGCGCAGTACCTATTACCTACTATCGCGAACCTAGACGCCCCGGCACCCTTCCAAGTCGATAATGAGATGAGTTAATCCTATAAATTGCCGGAGGCTTTAGAACAAAAGGGCATATTCGAAAATCTGGACCGTTTAGCTTGGCACAAACAGGGAAGTAGGTGAAGCTCGGGCTTAAAAAAGGAATATCGATGATCTCCACAAGGTAAGAAAACTGGGGAAGAGGTTACGTATAACTTTCGTCAACAACTCGCTGCCGTGATCTCTCTTCCAAATGGCAATCTTAGTAGGTGGATAATTTATTTTATTGCGAGATACGGCTTGATGCCCTCCGATATTTTCGCGCTCCTCCAACGCACATTAACCCACGTATCAAATTATACAGGTAGATATTATGACTACAACGCCTGCGTGCCGGGCTATGATCTTCAGAATACTTAGCTAGGTAAGGCAGGTAGGAAGGCATGTACCCCTACGCCGTTCGTACTTCACAAGTACAGCCACAACTCGAACCAAATCGCATCAATGATGTTTTATTCATGGAAAACACCTAGGTAGTCTGGAAAAAAAAATTGTACTCGCGATCAGTTCCCAAAAAGTGGTACGTTGGCCTCTTACACTACACCAAGCGCTGCATCCACCCCTATCTGCAGTTTCCTTCAGTTCTATCAAAACATATGGTGGTAACTATGAGGTATAAAGATATGAAGTACACCACGAACTTATAAGGATTCAACTCTTGACCGTTGTATGTCGACTGATGCCTAATAGTCTCATTCTATACCTACGCCTCTACGCTGTGGGATGTAGCTGACCTAAGACCTAAGCCCATAGGTAGTAGGTGTACGCATTCGGTCAGTGATCACACGAAAGGGATGCGTCGAAAATTGTCGCGACTTTTAGATTACTACCTACTTGTAGGACCAGCTTCAAGCAGTCTTTGGTTTCTATCGAACTTCACATACACCAACTTTTGTCCAATTGTCCAATCTTCCGAGTGATAACCCACCCCTTCTTTCCTTCCTCCTTTGACGATTTTGAGGTTTTGCCATATTTAAGCAGTCTGGTTCTGAACACTGCCTGGAACCTCAGGGACCCAGTTGACTCTGTGTTTAACATAGAGCTCTCCGAGAGGCTTGGTCTCGTTCAGAGCCTCGTAATCGTCCAGGACTCCGGCTTTGATGACTTTGTTGTCGCCGAAGGTCTTACCGTCTCTCCAGAGAGTGGATCCGCAGTCGCCGCAGAAGTGAGAGACGATCTCGTTTCCGGAGTCGCCAATCTTGGAGATAGTCTTGGGCTCGCCGGAAAGAAGCTTGAAGCCGGAGCCAGGGGTGAGGCGGTTGGTGCTGAAAGCCGAGCCGGTGATCTTGCGGCAGTCGAGGCAATGGCAAAGGACCTATGGAATAGTTAGAATTTACGTATATTCGATAGAATATATAGGAATGGGTTTCTTGTGAAAAAACGAACCGTCGTGATAGGCTCGCCCTCAACAGAGATGCGGACCTTGCCACAGAAGCAACTGCCCTGTTTGGTAGCCATTGTATGAGTTGTAAAAGGGGTGAGTTCGTTAGTTCGTTAGTTGAATTTATAGCAAGTATGCAATAAACAGGCAATAGATAATGCTGTAGCGGGGTGTTGAAGATAAGAGCTATAGAACTGTTGGTGGGGAGTAGCGTAGAAAGTGCCATCAAGGTGTCCAAGGTCCATCATATATATACTTTTTCTTCTCCAATTCATCGATCGAACCTAAACTTATTCCATCTTCCTACTATCCCAATATCGTCACTATTTTTCTCCATTCAACAAAGCAGTTTGGAAGTTCTGTGTCTTGCTATTGCTTGACTCATCCCAATCATTCTCCGAGTTGTAGATTTAGCTTACTCTTACCACTATCCCCGCGGGATTTGAACAGATTCCAAATTGTTCAGGTTGGACATCGTGTGTTTTTTCCCCTATATGCAGATCCGTTATGGCTACATGGTATCCAGATCATACAGCGCGCATGAATGCCAATACGGTCTACCCATAGACGCCGTCAACTGAGGGGACCCATGTTAGATGAATTAGGGACGCCTTACAGCTGATACGCGGGGAATTGTTCGAGCTAGTTGAGGACAAATCTCATTCTAGATAATCGCCCAGCTGAAACTCCGAGGCTGTCGCAAACCCGGTCTGCTTCCAAATGAACCTTCCGGTTCGGGTCGTACCACGATAAATTAGGAAGATGCGCTTGGCTTGGCAACTCATGGTTTGCATCCCCGCGTTGATCTTTACCGGCGCTAAAGGCGGCTGGCTTCCGGGGCCTCTTCCGAGATGTAGATTCATCTCACGAGTACCGTGGACATTATCGGCCCAGGCTTCTTCTTCAAAGCCCGAAAGTAGGCCACGACAGCTCCGGGTGCGACGTACTCGTTTCTGTGATATCATGATATTACTGATTGTCCATATGGGGCATTCAAGAGCGGATGCCAATTCACCTATGCAGCGCTTGCCTCTATCCTCTGGGGCTAGCAGTCACAAAAAGCTCTAGCCTTTTCCAGAATACCAGATTCCACATTACATATACTCCATTTGTAAGCACATGCATGCGAAGAAACCCGTGATAATTAACGCAAGACAATAGGGCGCGGACTTGGCGCACGATCTGGCATGGGGGAAAAGTTACTCCAGCTTTCTCCTCGGACAAAAGGGACAGTAGGCTGAAACTACGTCACTATACCGCCGGTGGCTTTTCACCCGAAGATCAAATTCACGCGGATTGTTGATTTCCAAAAAAAAAAAAAAAAGCTCTATTATTCAAAATTCAAGCATATTCCACGCGTCATTCATGAAGTTTTGATCGAATTTTTTTGCCGTCCTGATATGAAGTACGAGTAGGGAAATATTGTTGAAATACTCATGCATTGCCCAGTAAGAATCTAAAAGATTGGATGGATTGCTGGTGCCCTCTTTCTCAATTGTGCGATGGCCTTTCTAAACTTCCAACAATACCGTCCTAAGAAAGTTGATGACTGGTAATTGGTACCTCTGATCTGTGGTATGGCTTGCCAACCCCTTTTGCTTGGCCCCTTTATCCAAACCCTCCCTGTGCAACGCGGACGGCCAGACAGTATCGTTATTCGACAAGCTGCTGAAGCATCTTAGGGTAGTGACAATACTTCAAATCTAAACGATGCTCTACCACGTCAAACCTTTTTTTGAATATTTTTGATTCATAGATTCATGAGTCACCCAGATGCATCCGCAAACAATCAGGTTAACTTTATCATCTGATGTCTAGTAATAGATGTACTTGATAGGGACATTATCTCTTATTACGATGTTGACAATATCAGTTGACTCATAGTAATACCAACCTTGCTAGGAAAAATCTATGGATGCAGTAGATACTGGTTAGATTTGGTTGATGTCCCGTAACCTGAAAAGGCGCTTCCTATTTATACCAGCACTCCCATCATTTCTTTTTATTTCTACACTTCTACCTTATACAACACTCCATAACATGTCCAAACTGCCGAGGAGTAGCTACAAGCTATGACAAGAGGGCTTTCCTTCTGTCAATGAACTCCTTCGTGGGCCGATCCCAGCTCCGTGACCATCAACGGGATCTTCCTGAAATACTTGTCAGCCCAGGATGTTTAATAGTAAGAGTACCTACCTACCGACTATTAATCCTTTCCATGCCAGAAAAAAAGGAGAATCCTGTCCACCGTCTGTTCCGATTCTTGAAACGTCTGGCCGGGCATTATTCTTTGATGACTGTTGGCATCTGGGGGTTAAAGTGCTGATGGTTATTTACCTAACACTTAAGAGACGCCGAAAGACAGAAGATGACACAGTGGGCCAGCGGTGTTGCTGATCCGAAAAAAAGCTCGTCCTGTCGGCTTCCCGCGTCTAGCACTGGCCCTTATAGAGCCGTCAGGTAGAGGCCATGCGCCAACAGTATTCTACGACTGTTCCTAACTCTAGTACAGATAACAAAACGACCGCAATCGACAACACGTTATATATACACACTTATCCACACCCATATATAGAGATATTCTTTACATGAAACGGCCCGAACCACCGAATGTAAAATACTGTGTCTGCGACACGTATTCAATGCCGCCCTTATGATATAAAACTTCAATGTCAGACGTACGCTTGTAAAGCGTCGCAAAGACACACCGACTCTAGAAATATGCACTTCCAAAACTTATGTGGATGACGGCTTGTGCGAATTTCCGTCTACATACCTAAGGATGCTGCATCATGGCTCTGTCCTGAGAATAAGGAAAGCTGGATTGCTTACATACCTACTTTACTATTTTACCGGCATTAAGCCGAAGATCACCTGAGGAAGGTCTTCCACAACTCTTACAACACGAGGTCGGGGAGACCATGGCTGAATTCCCAGCAGGAGACTCATGTGGGATGCATGAGATGTAGAAGTACCTTGAATCCTCTCCATGCCAGCATCTTGGAGACTACCTAGCTTCTCATCGACGAAAGAGTATGCGGAAATCCCGTTTTGGGATCGATCGAGCCGTGGTATCAATTAAAGTATTGGATCGTAACGAACATCTAAGGCTGGTAGCAGCCTATATAATCATGAATAGGTACCTAATGAAACGGAGAACCAAATTTCTCTCAAGCTCGAATTCTATATCGCACTCTGACGAACACTTCAAGCGCCATGGTGTCCCGAGTCGAAGTTGAACCTAGCATAGGTACTCAACCTATTCAAGACCAGGCTTCTTGGAAGACTCCAGTATTCCCATCGTGAGGCAAGATAGAAGATTGTTGCAGAGAGTCCCCGAAATGCTTGTATCCTGTTCAAAATCTTCGACGGGCCATCCGGTCTAGTACGACCAAGAGTATCCAAAAACTCGTGTATGTGTCGTCTAAGAAACGCCATCTTGCTTCTTGGCGAAGAGTACATCTTACTGCCACTTTGTCTACAAATCCGGTCCTACAAGATTTTGAGATTGATATAGGGAAGGAGAATGCCTCAGCAACTTCTCATGGCTGAGACGGGTAGAGGGAATTCTCAGGACCCCGACTACATGTATCAACTTGTCATCACGGATCCACTATTTTGCTTGCCAACAAAGTGTCTTTATCACGAACACGGCGTGAAGGCGGGTATAGATCCGACTTATAATAACATAAAAGCCTTAAAAGGCAACTTATATCCTTGCCGCAACCAGTCAATAGGGCAGGAAAGCGCATACAACGCAAAGGTACACTCCACTTTCGGAGTTTAAGGACTTTGGATATCTCTTGAGCATATCGCTCAGAAGGGGTCGACGGGTATTTCGTCCCGCAGAAGGGGATATCCCCAGCTACTCCGGGTACGACGCCCGGCATTTAATCGTAATGCGCGAAGGAATTACAAATGCCACACATAAAGATGCGCAAATCACGGCCCGGATATAAGAAAGACGAGAAAGCGAAGACCCCATTGCAAGAAAGTATGAATATCTACAATCCCCGCTTTGCGTGTGTTACGACTAACCCGAGATACTAGGAGTAGCACTATCGTCGACCATGACACAAAGCATAGGCCTAGGATGGGAGGAGCCAACATAATTTCATCCTCTATCAACATCTCATCTCACTTACCTCGTCTCAACTCCTAATCTCCCACGCCAGCACAACCAAACAAACCGAAACAACTTCTCTTCATCATAAGATGGTATTGGTATTGATACTAGGTAGTATGTGATGTAGATATATACAACGACTGTACGCAAGTAAAGTATATACAGGGAAGCGAAGCGAGCGCATGCAGGCAACTACCTACCCCCTACCCCCTACTCCCTACTCTCTAGGCAGCTGCCCACCTAAGTAAATATATATGCAAGAACACCCAGAAGGTATTCCAAAAAGTTATCATAAAGTTCAAAATAGGGGTATGCTCATGCTCGTGCTTAGCAGCGAAGGACGAAGAATGCAAAGGCCGCTGGTAGTAAAAAAGATGAATAGATATCCGAACTCCTCCCCGCGCGATACGCCCTCCCATGCGTCGATCTCGGTCGGTATGTGTGATTTACGTTTGTTCGTTCATTTGTTTGGATGGGGGTAGTAGTAGTGGTGGTGGTGGTGGTGGTGGAAAAAAAGGTAAACGGTAGACCGTCTAAGAAGAGACGTAATGCGCGACGTACGCGACCTCCATCATGCTTCCGAAGCCGTCGAGGGTAGCGGAGTTCGGTGGGCCAGGCTATGCAACACAATTAGCTTCTGAATTCTCTTTCTACCGACCTATACTCCTCGATAAAGGGGGAGGGAAAATACTTACCCAGTCACCACCGACAGCGACGTTCAGAATGAAGTAGATCGGGCTCCCGGCGAGCGTATTCCACACGCTCTGCACGCCGACCCTGGAGCCCGTGACCTGGAAGAACTGGTTTCCGTCGAGGTACCAGGTGATGGACTCGCCAGTCCAGCTGCTGGCGCGACGGTCCCAGACCGCGCGCCACGTGTGCCAGCTGTCGTCGGAGAGGCTGACGGGGCCGCCGATGCCGTTGGGCTCGCCGCACGCGCCGCCGGGGTTGACGTCGCAGTGGACGGTGCCGTGGCCAGTTAAGATGCCATTGACGGTCTCCATGACGTCGATCTCGCCGCAGGCGGGCCAGATGGTGCCGTGGCGTACGCTGTCGCCCAGCAGCCAGAAGGCGGGCCAGATGCCCTGCTTGTTCGCCTGCGCGTTATCGCCGAACCGGATCTTGGCCTCTGCCAGCGTCTGCGAGCCGGCTGTCGGCGTGAACGTGTACGTGCTCTCGATGCGGGCCGACGTCCAGGCGCCGGAGCTGTCCTTGCGCGGCACGATCTGCACCGTGTTGCCGCCGCTCAGCTGTAGGTTCTGGTTCGAATTCGTGTACGTCTGCACCTCGTTGTTGACCTTAAGACCCGTGATGATGTTCCAGTTGCCCGTGTTGACCAACGACCCGGCCGTGCCGCTGAAGGTTTCCGTCCACACGTTCCGCCATCCGCTGTAGGTTGGGGCGGACTCGGCGGAGACGGTTGCTGCTGCGACTAGCGCTGAGGCTAAGAATTTGGCGAACATCGTTGACGACGACGATGACGATATGAGAATGGGAAGGACAGGCCCTAGCTGTGGCTATGTAGATGTATGTATAGACGTATACGTCTGAGAATATGTACACTTGTAGAAGAACCGAACAGGGTTTAAAGGAGTGTAAGTCATAGACCAGCTGTATAGACTACGATGATGGTATAGAAGAACTAAAGGGATCCAATACTTAGGGTGAAGATCTTCTCCTATGAACTCGACGAGGGTGGATAATCCATCTTATATATAACTTTATATATAGAATAGATATTAAAGAACGTGCTACGGGAAAAGGAAGTGACAGGGGGTGGCTGTTTAAGCGAGGCAGAGATAGAGAGAAGCTGAGTGACTGTGTGTGTGTGTGTGTGTATGTGTGTGGAGGAGATAGAGGAGCCACCAGCGGAAAGCCTAGCCCAGGAATGAGCCAGTTCGGCGGAGGCCCAGCCCGCGGCAGGAACTGAAGTTCTCGTGAGCTTCGAAAGGGAAGGTGACCAGGATCCCGAGCGCCCCAAGGTGCCATCAGTAGTGCGCAGATGGAAGCTGTGAGCAAAACCACGCGCGTCTAGACCACGAGTATCGTTCGCTGGGAAGAGGGGCGGACGAAATCACATACAAGGTGGTCGGCCAAGTAAGATTGCACAAGCACCGGCTGTCCGGTCCAGGCGTAACATACCTCTACATACCTCACCATACCTGTCCGGGGACAGTCAAGTTACACGGTTCAGTTACATTCCCCAGAGCCAAGGCCCTATGTTGCGATCTGGAGAAGTTGATCACACACACATACAAGATGCAAACAAGTTACCAAGAGAGGGGAGTAGAAGAAAACTTGAATAGAAGGTGTTTAGTAAGAAAAACCTGTTATAGGTAAGTTGAGGTTCAAGCTGTAGGCGCGTGGTATCATTGGTAGATCGGGCGTGACCCTTCAGGATGATTAAGGGGGTAATGGGACCGAACAGGTACCTATATTCGAGGAAACATGGCGATACAAAGGTCCATGGTAACGCGGAGGATCCTGATTGGGCAGTGGATGAAACGACATTCCACATTCCAATGAAGGGTAAGCCTTTAAGGAGCCCGATATACTTAGCAGCAGTATGTACAATCCCAAGTCACAGATGGGCTGGACAGTGGATGGAACGCCACAAGATCGGTACTTGGCTGCAGATCACCCCCGGACAAATGCCCCGCATGGCCAAGAAGTCTCAAAAATACCATCTTGGCAGCCCGAATGGTGATGTTTGTTAATTGAGTCGTAGCCTCGAACGAGGATTTGGACGGAACATGATGTATCCATGAATATGATTGACGGAGAAAACAGGCAGATGACGATATACTGAGGCTATTTGTTTGGCATAAACAAGCCAATATACCAATATACCGATTTAGAGTATACAGCATATGCATCGGGGAACATCTTGCCTTAGGAGATTTTTTTTTCCCAAAATTTCCTGTTCTCAGCCCCTCGTGGCGCTCGTGGTGGGATTCACATGCGGTGCGATCTAGATGTTCTGGTGGATCGACTCCAAAATGTCTTAGTTCTCCATGGGAGCAGCTGATTGACCGGAGGCCATCTTGTACCTGCGGCAGACCGCGTGGATGCCTTCCACAGGGGTTCCTGGGGTTTCTAGGGTTCCTAGGGTTCCTACTAAGTACATACTATAGCCTTCTACTAACTTCAGATGAATTTAGTCTCCGCGATGTGTGATTGGAGGATCCGTGGTAAGTGTAGGCGTGCTGGCGGCGCAGAAGTGCTTAACTTAAAAAAGAACACTATCATTTCCGTCTTAATCCGGAAACTGATCGATGGCCGAGGAAGCGCCGGCTAGGGGCTTGATAGAATGTTGCCCGACCCGATCGACTCGAAGAATTCTCCCCGAGCGATAGGTGATAGGGAGATGGTTCCGTGTCTTGGAGGAGAGAAGAGAAACATTGCGAAAGAACAATATAGAAGAAAAAAAAAATCAAGCTTTTCCGGAAGACGAAGCTGATTCGGGCCACGTCCATATCCAGGTAGTCCAACTCACTAAGTTAAGGTCGCTTTGCAGGTGACAGCTGCACGTTTTCATGCCAGTCATCCAAGTTAACCAAGTCATCCATAGACCGCCAGTGAGTCTCCAGGAAATCTTCAGGGTCTGGTAAAAACGACGTAACGTATCTTCAACTCAACTCGATTCTTGAATTTGGACATCTCATGTGAGATATTGAGCACAGTGAGTAACATCGAACACTTGTTCCCCTCACTGATGTCTTTTAGCTCTTTTAGCTTGTGACGCGATGCGACGCGATGCGATGCAGTTATCGCAGGTCTTGCGCGACGCGACCCGGTAACATCTCCGGGGGCCGTTGTCCGATTCAGCGCAAGGCCTTTTTTCTTCTCCGCTGTCCATCCAGCTGCAACCAGCTTTATCCTGGCCTATGGTCGACGAGCAATTGTCTTTCGTACGACAAGCCACCTCATAATTCTGCAGGGTCATATATTGATAATATCCCGTCGGTGAAACACCGGCGTCATCAACTAGGTTCATTATTCCCGTGAAAGTGAAAGAAAAAAAAAAGGAGCGTCGATGCTATAATTGGCATGTGTCGTAGGCAGCTACCTATACTGGTATTTAGGGGGAGGGGGGGCAGGGTTGGGTAACCGGAGTGTCGCAGAGCTTAGGTCCGCGATGGTTCGGATACCGAGCATAACCTGGTAGGCCACACAAAAAAGAGTGAACAATTACCTGCTCAGTGAATGAATGATTGATGATGGCCGATAGAGGTGGTTTGCGTGGTTGCAATTTTCGCCGAATTGACTACCGTTGGTGTCGGATGAGACCCCACAACTGGTACTGGTAACAGTTGTGACCAAGGCGCGCGAAGAGATGCGATGCGATGCGATGTTAAGACCCGATTGTGTATGATGGTGTATGGTGTAACGATGCATTCCAATTCTCTGAGAACTGTTGTTCTCCTTGCTTGAGAATGTTCCCGACCATTTCGCTTTTCCCCACGTGCAAATCATCCAGCAAAAAAAAAAGGCAGAGTTAGCTCTCGATCTTGGATTGACCCCTAATCGGCGATGTGACAAAATTTGACATTTTTTCTTTTGCTTTTGCTTTTGCTTTTTTGCCTTGACCTCGGGCTTCAGCTCGTGCGCCATGAATTTTGGTAATTTCCGTGTGCATAGTTCGAATGGGGCTGCTGGGTAAGGCCAAGTATCGCCAGAATCCTTCTTGGGTAGGCTACTAGGCATGAATCCCTACAACAAGTAAGGCGTAAATCGATTTCCGCCATTGACTTCGCCGAGGGAATCTGGACCCAGCTCGAAACACTCTCTGAACTAATAATAGTTTCCGTCGGCAGGATCATCCATGATCATGATGGCTTGTACAATGTAGACTGCTTCTGCTTTAACCTCCATCGAGTTTGGTGGAAGATAGGTAGATATAATGTTGTCTCATCTTCGTCCGTCGTATCGATGTGGTGATTGTAGTAAGGTGAGTTGAGTTTCGTTAGATGTTACTGGCCTATGTTTAGCGCTACTTCGTATAGGTACCCTAAGAAGACTCGTAAGCTAATCCTTTGACAGGTGAACTTTAAATAAAGCCAGTGACGTAGATGGCTGATATCCGATAAGGTTCGATCGGTTTCGCGACGCTCCCGTTTTTGGCAGATCCAATGGTTGAATCCATAGATATATCAGATATATAAACAAGCTTCCGAGGTGAAAAATCATGAGAGAGACAGAGAAGAGAAGAGAAATCAGATTTAAGAAAGACGATCTTTTTAGATGCAGCTAAGGGCATTTAAGATTTCATCTGTGCCCCATTTTGCCCAGCAATCGTCATGTCGATCACGGTATATCGTCGGTCCTCTTCTCGTCATAGGAATACGAGATCTCGAAAATCATTTCTCTATTAGAGACACTCACGAGCAAAAGGTCTCAACAGACTCAATAGATACTACATCAGTTTTTATATAGAAGATAGCCAAAATTATGATTTTCTCAATTAGTCTCTAAATAGTCGAATGCCCCCGTCTGCCATCGGTGCGACGCCCATTTCTTCGTCGGAAGCTTCCTTATTCTCATCCTCGTCTTCATTGAGCACCATTTTCTGACCGAACAGGGTTCCGAAAAACCGGTCGATGGCGCTCTGCTCCCAACTCCGGCGATCTTCCGGTGCCATAAAATTTTGGAGCTTATCGTGAACGTTGAAGCGCATCTTTCGGCCTTTGCTAGCCTTGGTATCTACATGGCGCTTTGCCTTTGCCTCCTTGACAGCCGCGAATCGGATTGTCGCGGCGGGACCGCCTGGAGCCCCCGACATGTCTCCTGTTCGCTGATCGACAAGTTCCTTGAGTAATAATTGGTAAAAATCGGCGTCATCGTAGATACTGGGATCTTCATTGACTTTTCGCGCAACTTGAGCGGGTGCGCATGAGCGTGGGGTCCGTGTTCGCTTGATGAGCCGTTCCGGTGCATCGAGCTCTTCGTCGAGTCTCTGAGTCAGGGGTTTCTCTACCACATTAGTAAATTTTCGGGATGACCTATCCACCATCCTGATATTTCGCGCGCTGTTCGACCATTTCTCTAGGACGGCTTTGCGACGAGCCTGTGCCCTTTGTTCAACGGCCTCCATATCTTCCCATATATCTTGACTTGATGTATCGATATCTGCTGCTCGCTTGCGCTTCTTCCCAGTATTTCCAGATGGATCGGGTTGAATACTGGTCCGGAAACCGTCAATCGCATTCCACAGCTTAAGTGCAGCCGCTTCGGCAGCTTCGTAAGGTTGCGACTGATCTCCTAGGTCCTCCAAGGAGTTGAATGTGTTGATTGCGACGAGGGATTTTTGTAATCGGATGCGAACGTTGAGGAGCGCATCAAATGCTTTTCGCTGCTGCTGAACAGCTTTACCTTTGGCGACATCCTTTTGTGCAGCCGTTGATAGTGTGCCGGCCACGGCGCGCTGTCCGGCATTCATCATTTCTTGTATCGTTGCGCGGTTTGCGCCGTTGACTGCTGGCCCCTTTCTCACGCCACCATCTTCTTCCTCGCCAGAATCATCCTCGTCTTCACCGCTCTCCATATCGCTTGCATCATCCATATCTTCGTCGATGTCGTCTTCTTCGTCTTCATCTTCATCTTCTTCAGCTTCCTCATCAATGAAGCCGTCAATACCTTCTTCATCGGAGACGTCTTCATCTTCATCCTCGATCTCCTCTTCGCCAGATTCTGCTCCTTCACTGGCACTACCCTCTTCATCGGATACCATGTAATCAGCAGCAGTGGGTCTCGCTACCCTTCTCCCCTTTTGAGGTATAGTCTGCGAGCTCCCTCTGAAGACAAAATCCTTGAACTTCTCTTCGTCGCTCTCGTTGAAGGCATTGTCGCTATCGATTTCTACGTCTTCGTCGTCCTGGTCGGCTTCGAGATCTACCTCGTCTGAATCGTCGAATCCTTTCGATCCGCTCTCGTCGCCCATTTCTGGAAGCGCATCTTCGTATTGGGATGGTGGTTCACTGTCGTCGCTGTCCTCGTCCTCGTCCTCGTCTTCCAAAGCTGCGCGACTGACGGGTGCACCTCTGTATTGGGGTCCTAAGGATACAGGATCTTTGCGACGGAGCTTGCTTTGGCTAACAATATCTTAGTATGCATAGGTAAAAATCCAATTCTTCATATATCATATCGTACCTCACGGATACATAGTGTTCTGTTCCGGCGTTTTCATCCACACTCTCTTCGCTGCCGCTGGCATCGTCTTCGTCTAGGACTTCGGCTTCTGGATCAAAGTCTATTGTTTAAGCAGTAAATGTTAGTATCTAACAGCATAGCAAATCTGAATTGAATTTGAGCTTCCGTACCTTTTACTGAACGCTCTGTCAATTCGGCAAATTGCCGCGCACGTCCCTTTGCCTTTGACATTGTAGCTGTCGTTGGCGAGTGAAGATATTTGAATTTCGAACAGGCCCCACGCTCAGAAGAAAGCTCCAAAAAGAAAAAGTTCATATGCATAAAAGTTCGAAAAATTTTAACGGTGGAAGTAGGCAGTATCGATTAGTGGATCCACCGCGGTCTAGGGGTCCCCCGAACGCCGAATAATGTCAGATCCATCTCACTAGCAGCGAACCTTAGATCTGAATTCAGAGCCATTCAAAGAATGCGAACATCTATGCAATTACAGTACATAATTATATTATGCATCGCCGGCATGATTGGTTATATTGACTGAATAATCTTATACATGTTAAAATAGGTGGCAGTTATCTTGTCTAGTTGTCGGTTAGTATAGCACCTATAGATCTTATAGTTAGAAGAGTGCCTATAACTAATTCACTACCTGAGAGTCACAGTAGAGACAGCGAGACAGCGAGACAGCGAGACAGCGAGTCAGCGAGACAGCTACTATATAAAATGGCGACAATTCAGCGCCGTCTTTTCCACCAAACCATCCGTGCCCTTAGCCATGAAAATCCACTCGTAAGGTTCTAGTCTTCTCTCTATATCAAACATTCCCGGCTCACTCGAGATCCAAGGGCCTGCCCAAGACAGGTTCGATCCCCCGGATGCAGCGCGGGCTCCCGGAGCGGCGCAAGATCAAGGATGTCGCCAAGGTAGTCGCCGTATCGTCGGCCAAAGGCGGCGTGGGGAAGAGCACCGTAGCCGCAAACCTATCCCTTACCTTTGCTCGGATGGGGTACCGTTCCGGGATTCTAGATGCTGATATCTTCGGACCATCCATCCCGACACTCTTCGATCTGAGCGGAGAGCCGCGGTTGTCATCCAGTATGTACTAGTTATACTCCTAACCTCACTCGCTCACTCGCTCGCTCTTTTACGGTGATTGCAAATGACGCTGATTCTCGAAATCGTAGATAACCAGTTGTTGCCCATGTCCAACTACGGCGTCAAGACCATGTCCATGGGATATCTGGTTCGTGAGGACGCCCCTGTCGTGTGGCGCGGGCTTATGGTTATGAAAGCCCTACAACAACTTCTGCATGAGGTTGACTGGGGTGGCTTGGATATTCTTGTGCTGGACTTGCCACCCGGCACAGGCGATACCCAACTCAGCGTCACCCAACAAATTGTACTAGATGGTGAGTACGATCCCCTGCATACTATATAGATACACTGGCATTTAAAAAACACAAGGCATTAAGACAGTACGCAGGTTCTGTTATTGTCACCACGCCGCACACTCTCGCAGTTAAGGATGCAGTAAAGGGAATCAACATGTTCAAGAAGGTCAATGTCCCCTTACTCGGCCTTGTCCAGAATATGTCACTCTTCAATTGTCCGCACTGTCGCCAAGACACAGCGATATTCGGATCTAATGAACGAATCAACGAGATCTGCAGGGAACATTCTATCGATCTACTTGGCGATATTCCGCTACATCAAAGCATCGGAGACGACGGTCAACGAGGGAAGCCAACAGTCGTCTCGGAGCCCGAAAGCCAGAGATCACAGGCTTTTACGAACATTGCGAAGCTAGTAGAGTCGAAAATAGGATTGTAAATAGTTCTGATAGGCCAATGCATGTATCATTGCCTATGTGGAACTCTGAATTACCCTTCTACGATGGTAATTGGACACGGCTTGCCCCGGACTTACGTGATGGCTGGATGGGTTGATCTGCCAGACAGTATCTATGTGGATCGCTTTCGGTACCGTATTAACTAATTGCCGCTGAATACGATGTGCCAGCTATTGTCTGGCTAGCGAAGTGATCCGTCCCTGTCCACAGCGAGACTTTAGCAAATCAATTCCACGATATGTTCTTGGGGTCGTTAGGATAGCAATAGCAACTCTCCATTCTAAAGACTTGTGCAGCAAGGCACAAGAGCTCGATCAGAAGAACCGAGGCACTAAAGAGAGCGTCTAGTTCGAGGACTACGTTAGCAACCATAGAACCTAAATAAGGACAATAGGGGATCAAAGCCTATAAGAATCTCATATTCCAGCCCCAACTCCTCGTAATAAGACGTGACCCAAATGCATCCTCCGCACCGTAACAATGACCATCTGTAGCTAACATTAGTCCAAATCATCGTTGGTTTGGTAGATGTGGCGGCTTCTTGTGGGGTCCTTCCGCATAGCTTGACCTGAGCCCGTAAATCCAACTGTAAAATGGACTAGTTAGCCTTCCACTCAACTTGTAAGTTGGATGATGTATGATGTGATGAACTGACCTCTTCCGTGAACTCCTTCGGGTGTGCGAAACATGCTGTCCTTCTTCGTTTTGTGCGACTTGGCGAACTTGGACTTGGTGTTGAATTCCTGCCACTTGCTCTTGCCCGCCTCTAGTTCTTTGGTCGCCTTGAGTTTCTTGACTTTGGGCTTCGCATCGCCGGCCTCCTTCAGGGCCTCTTCTCTGTTCTTCTGTGCTAGTTCGGGATTGATGCTGGCGGCGGCGGAGATAACGCCGGGATTGGATGAGGTCGATGGAGCTGCGGGTTGGGGTGGCGCCGAAAATGGGCTGGCTACGCCGACTGGTGTGCCATCGGCTTTGCGCTTCTGGGCTATGGGGCGGATATCCTTGGCACGTAATTGTTCAGTCGTGTCGTAACTCTTGAACTTGACAACGTAGATGGGGTCCGTAGACGAGCCGGTAATCGAGGTGATACGGGCGGGGTAGAATGTTTTATCTCCAGATACCCATTTTGCCATGATGTTGTCATTGACTTTATAATTTACGGGACCTGCATCGGCTTCCTTCTCCTCGGCGGGTGTGGCTTTCTTGAAGGCGGGATGTTTCTCTCGTGACCATTTCTCTTGGACGGGTGGCGGTGATGGCGCTTTCGGCTTCGGCGGTGCCTTGGTCGGCTTTAGTTCAGCAAGGGTCTCGTGCAATAGCGCAAGCGCATCATCTAACTCAGACTTAAGATCGAGAAGCCCTGCGTTACCAGGATCATCTTTAAGACCGATGTTCACAGCATCGAGCTATTGAAGAAGTTAGCTCAAGGCAAATAATGGATTCCGACATTGCGGCATTGCCATATTGCGACCGGCAAAAGAAAGAGGTTGGCTCACCTGCTCTTGATATTGCTTGATTTCTTCTTCGAGGCTGTTAATATCAGCCATGTTAACGGTTCGTTTAGCTTGGCTAGTTGCGGAATGGCGAACAAAGAGGCGCCAACGTTCGAAGATAAGGAAGAAGTAAACTTAATTGCAAAACGGCGATGATAATATGAATTGAGGGCGACGTAATCAATGAGATGGAGATGGGAAGATATGGGAATGTTTTGGGTTGATAGATGGAGGTTGAAGGTTTAAGGTTGGTCAAGAATCCATTTACTAGTGATAACTTAGAATACGCTAAGACACAACTGGTAAGTTTAATTGATCTAGGTTCGGTTCGGTACCTAGGTACTTTCAAGCCCGTGCTACTAGGTAGACACATGATTATGTAATCACAATGATATGCCATCTCCAATCTTCGAAGTTTAACAATGAAACGACGGAACCAAACCTTGAAAACTTCAAGCATTGTTTAGGTTTTATGACCAGACTTGGCTTCACTACTACGAAGGGTACAGTATCAGTACGCTTTGCTAATTGTAACATTTACTTTTGCCTAGCGTCCTAGAACCTATCTCCGCTATTGTAACTGTAATCGCCCATCTACCTATATATGAGAGTTTACCTCCAGGGCTGTTCAAGATGAAATCTCAAGTCATTCCGTTCGGTCTAGTTTGTCATTCATCTTTTGTAACTTGATGACCTATCAAGCTCAACTTGTTAAAGTCGCATAATCAAACACGATGGAGCCAATCGAAAATCTGCCACCACCCTATTCCTCAAGGGCACTATCTGACGAGGCACAACCAGCGCAACGAGTCCCGGACTTGGAACCGTGGCAAAGGAGATGGAACCGAGAGTGGTTCAAGCACGCATTCGTAGATAGCGTGCGCAGAATATACGCACATCATCCACTCCCCATATTCGACAGATACGCACGAATACGGCGCAAAGAGGATAGAGCCATGATCGCAGCCCACGTCCACGAGGCCATAGACCTCGGAATCGCCGACGAAGAAGACTACATATCGCTTTCCTGGTGGACGCGTACGACTGATTTCTGGTTCCGGCACATAAAACAGGAGTTCCGTGAATTTCGAGAATGGCGGCGTGACAGGAAGAACAGGGAAAAGGTTCTGAAGGTCATTATGGTCATGGAAGATGTCGGAGATAACCCAAAATGGAAGGGGGAAATGATATTCAAGATTCCTCGGGAGCATTGGGCCGAATTTTTCAACGAAGGAACATGGTTCGATTTCCCGTCTCCTAAGAACATTAAGTGGTTTTGGACCGTGCAACCAGTCACAGGGGCACACGATTATCAGTACCTGCCTGGACCGTCTCCTCAGCATTGGGGACCAGATCGAATTCGAGGCATTCGGTACGTAACCATGCCTTTCTGCCGAACAGCAGAAGGTATCGTGCAGCATGGTCAATCTAATGGCTACGGTTTCGGCTTTTGGAACAACTTCAGGGAAGACCTTGGACACGGATTCCGGACAGGTGGTGTGATCCATTGATAACCTTGATGGAGATGATCACGTTTGTGTACCGAGGGCATATCGATACCTGATATCCTACATAGCTAAATGCAGATGGGCTGTCAGCATCAGCGCGTTATTATGACGTGCGGGACTCTTCCAATAGCCCTCTGAGACGAGTTGGAACTTAGCATGTATAGCTTATACAGTCTAAAATCAAGGGAAAGAGTCTATTGCCGCGCGAAGGGAGGGGATGCAGTCTATACAAGCATTGCTCTTTGTCTGGCTATCTACCTAGGTTAGGCATTTTACATATGTGATTACCACGATATCCCGAGCGCGATCTAAGTGACTGGGAAATAACGATGTTATTGTGCAAGAAACTCCTAGCATCCTTACAGAAGTATACGCAAGAGAAGCCTTTTGTCTAAGTGCTCTGTTTCGGGACTGACTGCGAATGAACACCCTCTCATTCCTAGCTACCGGTCCTCCAACAAACCGACCATTTACCCAGGTACTTTTGGTAATTATTTTTATTAGTGACTGGTCCAAGATAATATCGTATTAGTACCTAGCTGTTCATATCCCTTAGCCCCACTGATGACCCCAAAGATAAACTCGACTACCTTGAGCTGCGCATTGAATCCGAGATACTTTCCCGGAGGCCGCTGCAAAATTGCCTCGCGACGTACAGGGCTACCCGATCACAGCCGGAGCTCGTTAGTTGTGATGATACGGCTGAAAGGATATGGGTTGGTTGTAGCTTACTTGCTCTTCGGACCCCGGTCGAGAAAGAGGGCCTTGTCTCCCCGCCTCCCTGTCCACACACGACGGACTAAGAAGCCAACTGGTTGGTGGCGCGGAAGTATAAAAGGTTACAGGGTTAACTTACTTGGCATTGGGTGGATGGAGGCGATTGGCAGTCCCGAGAAGTGTAGCGGTCGGGACGGCGGGAGAGGCCGGAGCTGTCCCGACCAGACTGCCGGATTGGTGGACGATGGTAGGCGGTGGTCTGCAGGTCTGCATGGGCGGGAAACAACTGCGGGGCGGAAATATTTTTAAAATTACGATAGGTACCTATATTTTATAGAATGGATTATTTATGTTACAATTGATGGATAAATGAATGATTTTATGTTAAAGTTTATACAGAAAGGTTATAGTTAAGCTAGTAACGAACGAATTCATCACGACCCTATGGAAGAAATGAAGAATTGTCAGGAATATGTGTGTGAAGAAGTCATATTCTTATCGTCATCTTCAATGCCGTAACACTGAAGAGTGAAGTGAGAAAAAATGACGAAAGAGTTTAGGACAAGTCGAATTACAATATCTTGTAGAGTTCTGCCAATCGATCTACATGCTCACATTGTACTTACCTTGGATTTGATGATAGTGTGATTTATATTAGGAAATATCCATGGATTGAATCAGGGAAGAGAGTTTAGTTTGTAGTCATTGGGAACACTAGAAGCCAGTGGGTTTTCTTCAATCAGGCATTTCTATCTCAGTACTCTTAATATCTGAGGTAATACCAAGAATTTCACAGGAAGTTGCGCGAAAATCTTGATATATTTCCCCATCCCCTTTCCCCATTGACTCAATGACCTGAGGTAGTTTTTAACTTTGAGTCGCATATTACCTATCGCTCTCAAGCTCATCTACAGGTAGGCGTGTATGGTTATCATTCCGGTTTAGAAAGAGATGTTACGGTCCAGCTGCGGGGTAACACATATAATACAGAATTGGGGAACAATGACCAGTTGGTCATTGGGAAGCTTTTAGCTTCATGGCGCAATTGGTTGTCCCCAGACCGATTGTAACAAGAGATACCAATTTAGCGGTCTTTGACTTTTGCGCTATTGCCATTTCCCCTTAGAAATTGCTCATCTTCTAGAATAGGGGTGGCTCACCACAGACGAAAGTGAGATCACATTGAATAATCAGACAGGTAGGTACCGGAAAGGTTCAATTTCCAAATTCAAGAGAAAAAACTAAACGAGTGTGGCTTCTAATAAAAGATACAAGAATAGAAGGTTTTGTCCGCGCACCCAAAATGCATTCCCACCTGGCACCATCCCAGCTATGTACAGTATACATGGTTACCCAGCTAACCTCCCATTGTCTATATGATCCGCGATAGAGAAAACATGCGCTGAATGAAAAGGTTTAGCTCCCCGGCTGCATCTGAGACCCTGGAGATCGTAGGAGACTCGGATGTCGACCGCTTAAGAGCAGTAGTCGTCCTTCTTGTCACCACCGACGCAGCCCTTCTTGCAGTACTCGCGGAAGGTGATCTGACCGTGCTTACCACAGCCAAAGAGAGACTGCTGAACGTGGACCTCATCGGTGGATTGCTTGTGGGCAAGGAGTTGGGTGACGATGTCGTCGTGGTAGTCTCCTATATGGTAAGAAAAGGGGAAATGTTAGCTGGCCATGTTCTATATTATAGATTGATGGAAATGTAGGCCTCAAGTATCGATGCCATTCCATAGGGAAGTGAACTTACCCCTGTGGATCAGAGCTGTTCCGCAGTAGACACCGCCATTCTTGCAGCTCTTAGCAGAGGCAAATCCGGAGAGGACTGCGGTGAAGGCAACGATGACGGTGGCGATTTGAACCATTTTGAATGTTTTGTTTGGGAGTTGAAAGTTGAGAAACTTTGAAGTGTTGATGAAGTAGTGAGGTTGGAGTGTTATGATTGAGTTGTTGTGATTGAGTTGTTGTGATTGTTGTTGTGTGTTGAGCTGATGATAATTCTTCTTTACCACCGGGAAGACGATGATATTTATACAAAGTCGGAGCTGTCTTTTGCCTCGCCAGAAATCATCGTCGCACGTTCTACCCCGATGCGGCAACTGTTGGTTCGAGGCTCATGATAGTTTGCAGCATGCTATACGGTTACACGACGACGAGGTCGTCGCCTCAGGCGGGATGTATCGACAAGAATAGGATAATCATAAGCGCTAAGGTCTTCTGAAGCTAGTGCCAGGTCCCCAGATCTCGCTTCATCCTGATCGTGAGAATAGCTTCAGGTTGAGAAGGATTTGAGGATCTCTAAGGTTGGCGGAATACCGAATCGCAAGAACCGTATATAGAGACCTACCTAGCTTGGCAATGAGCTGGTGATTTAGGCTCTTGGCCTGCCCCTTTCTGAGGCGTGGCGGAGGGCAAAAAATGGCTGCCTATGCTGTAGCTCAGATTCAGCAGAAGCTGTATCCCAATTAAATTAGAATGGGATTATACGGGTCAATAATGTTTATGTCCCATTATGCAGCTAAGACTACATTGGCACCTTGGCAATCAATCGATGGCCAGCTCCTCCTGTTTTCGCTGGCCGCAGGAAGTTTTCCGACGAGGCTCAATTCTGAAATAGATCAATCGTGAGATGGAAAAATTAGGTAGCAGTGATCTCAATTGGGCAATCGAGGCCAAGATGTCGCTTTATCAGGCTACTCTTAGCTAGCTCATCCGATTCTTACCTGTCTTACGGCGGTCACAGGTGCCCAGAAACGGCGCAGTCCTTCGCGAAATCGTGGGGCCAATGATTCCACGTCGCCCGAAACAGGGGTAAGGCATAGGATTATTAATTAGGTAATGCGGCAAATGAGAGATACCTACCTATGTAGATAGACTCAATGTTGTAATGTAATCCTAATGTTGAAACATAGGGGAATGTGTAAATACATGAGCCTTTGAGTGGCTGTGGCCAACCAGCTGAAAACCCTCAACCTTGGAATTGCCTGACGAAACGGGCTAAAAATAACTTAACTCAAATTATTTGGAAGAGTGTTAAAAATCAAGGATGTCTGTATGTAAATGGTAGTGTTGTGTATTGAAGGACTCATGATGGGAGTATTCAATTAGATAGACACTGCTGGTTTCAATAGAGCAGGATGAATTAAGAGGATTTTGTGTCTAAATCTTGTAACTCAACCATCCAGTCAGCTCACATACCCTTGAAGATGACATACATATTTCGAATCTGAGTCAGATTTGGACAGCAACTAGATGCGGATACCTATCATTGTAACATAACTCCTTAATAAAACTCAATTAGAGTCGACATGGTCAACTAATTTGCTAACCTGGCGGCGTACTTAGGTACCTAGGCAAGAAGGATAATCTTAAGTCCTAGGATAAAGGAGGATATAATAAAAAGCAGATGCTGAAAGCCCGATGGTAACAAAGGGGCAATAGAAAGAAGAACAACGATTGTCTGATACTTAGGTTAAGTGTTTACAAGACAAAAAGGAACGGAAGATTTAAGAGAACAAACGGTGAATAAGATACCTACCAACTTACCTACTTGTAAATCAGACGGGAGAGTGTATATTGGCGTTCAGCTTGGGAGGCTACCGATGGAGGCTCATCGATTAGCCGAGTTTGGTAGGACAATACTACACGAATTGGTGACAATTACCTACGATATCGACGCGATAACAATTGATCTTGCGCGTCTCCTACCCGAAAGCAAGCTCTGGAGATGGCAAATAGAAACGATCCTCCCACTTACTCTAGCGGCGACGATGGACCAATCGAGGAATATTTCTCTCCTTGATAAGCCGAACGACCAACAAGAAGTTGCAAAGAAATACATAAGAGCGCTCGAGTTCGTAGAGAGAGCCCAGAAGACAATTGCGACGTGTAATACAATCATCGCTAGGTGGAACCAGAAATTGCCCTGGGCGATAGCAAGTTCGGAGGAGATTCACGAAGTGTTGTGCAAGTTTCCCGACATTATTGTATCGGAGGATCTGCGCCGGTATGCGCCAATATGTGGGAAATATGGGAAAGGGAAGCCTGTAACCCCCAGACTCCCCAGACCCCCATGACCCCCCCCGACCCCCACAAAGAACCCCGAGAGCCCACTTTGTCTGGGGTTGAGTGAGCCAATCATCTACTCGCTGTACACCTAAAGCGGACATAGATCTATACACCATCTAGGATTCTAGGTACCTATAGGTACCAAACGCCATACGCCATGCCGAGGTTCGTTACCCGGTGGCCACTTCGAGATGTATTCTCGTCGCGACCTCGTACTCCATGTTTAGTAAACAGTAGTAGTAGCTACTTACGTGGTACGGATGATCTCAAGACGTAATCGTTTGATGCGTGAAAATTAAAAATGTCTGGACTGAGATCTGCAGTCCATGCTGCGCCACCAACCTCTATCAAGAGCCCCTCGCCAAACACTAGAGGAAGCCGTTTTTGTGGATACGCCGATAAGGTTACGATAGAACAGACCCGGGAGCTTCCAATTGTCGCTTGGATTGAGAACATTGCGCCAAATCGGAAGCTCGCACAAAACCGTCTCCCGGTTTTACAGAGACGATTCCATTGGCTACCACTGCCATTGCCAATCATAGCAGTGGAATGCGGGCACTCCGATACATACGACTCAACAATACTGTGGGTTCCGGACTTGAAGTTTGCGGTACGCGGGTATGTCGTTTACGGGCAGGTCCACCACGAAGTCAAGAGGAGTGGATCAAAACGATCGAAAAAAAAATCAAAGCTTTGGAACAGAGCTGCGTCGTCCCATGCCAGAAGCAGTTGGGGGAGGTTGATGGTGTTTGGCATCTTGATTCGACGAAAAAAGTACATTGAAGACTTTGGAAAGGTTCTGGAGTGTGGACCTACTAAAGAATGAGGCCGAGCTATTCAAACGGATGATGGTTTTGTATTTTGTATTTTGATAGATCTAACCCAGGCGCGTTGAAATTGAGTACTAGCTATGGCAGTTCTGCCCAGGGAGCACCGCATCTAATTGGCTGATTGGATCATCGGTCGGCATATCCATTCGACCTACCGGTAGGTAAGAAGAGGTAGGAGGTAGGTATCCGGATAAAATTGGGTCGTTTGATAAAGATCCATTGGATTTCGACAGTTTTACTGCAGCCACCCGTGACCTTTATCCCGTGTGACAAACAAAAGGGTAAACGATTCTCGGAAAAAACACGAAAGACTTGGAAGGGTGCTCGGGCGTTTTAGGCGTGGTTGCCTAGTAAATTATAGTTCCCAAGGTACCTAGTAGGCAGTTTCCCAGGTTAGCAATCAATACCTACCTTAGGCAGGTACTACCTAATACCTAGTAGTTACTAGTAATTCACACCCACATTGGCACATTGGATGTTGTTCACATTGTTCGCATCACCTGCTTCATTCCAACTCATACCTATCACAACCCCCCTCAGACGCCTCTAGACTGCGTAATAGAATACAAGTAATAATTAACTCACATGCCTCATCTCTGCAATTACAACAAAGCCGAACCGACCTTTTTGAGATAGAAAAATGAGGCCGGTAGAGATCTCCGATGCCACCGGGGAACTCCTCGAGAAGGATAGGCTATTCCTGCTCAACATCGCGAACCTAGGTCACCGCTACTTCGAACAAATATTTTATCGCAAGGGTACCGTCATCCAGAGCAAGGCAGGTTTAAGTCTGCCTAACGAACTGTGGACTAGGATCCTGGAGCTCGCGCATACGGACGAAAGTAGATGGCGTTTAGTGAAGGTCGAGATTGTATCAAAGACGCCAGAGACCTTGGTCCTCCACTGTTCTCAACACACGTTTAGAGACTCCAAGGACCTTGAAGATGATAGCGACGTGCTACCAGCGGGATGCCTTGGGGATGAGAAAAGGGTGTCGGCCTTTGAAGATTATCTGACTCGAGCAACACCGGAATCGACCCTGGAAGAGTTTGGTATCATAGAGGCCTATCTATACCGGTTTCCTGAACCCAAATTTATCTACGAAGTTGTCCTCGATACTGCCGCCAAGGACCGATGTCTATATACCTGTCTTGATGTCCCGGATATCATTGCCAGGATAGAAGATGGTCGGTGTCACTTTTGCGATGGGCAGAGGTGGGTCTGCCCAGGCTGTACCGGAGGACACGTAGGAGACTATGGTGATCTTTTCATGAGCTGTGGCGTAAAGCTTGCCTGCCCGCTCTGCATGGGTTTGGACTTATCTCAACGCCACAAAGACGTTCTCGACGAATTCTATGAGCCTGGCTATATGGGTACTGGTGCAGAGGATCCGCCCGAATGGACTGTGATGCGCGAGGAAGTCAAGGATAGATTAAGGCATCTGGACTATGAAACGAGATTCTATCAACGATTTCGAGGATAAGGTCATCTTATAATTATATTGAAGATTCCTAAGGATAAGTTGATCGGATAGATTGTTTGGACATCAGATATGTTACAGAGTAGTGCGTTACGATAGGATTTGATAAACTATACTCTACCCCCTTCGCCCCCCTATTCTTGTTTCATAGAATGATAATTTGAATTCACTGGCTTGAAAATAGTGACATCACTTTTTAACTCTTCAATATCGCCTAAGACTACTGGAATGGTAGGTGCCTAGGTAGGTATATTTGGGTATACGATTGTTTCTTAGTCCCTCCATGATTAAATCTATAAGTATAAGAGATGGTTCATGTATCAAGTGTATGGTGGTATGCATATTCTTACTATGACGATGAAAATCTAAGAGAAAGGAAAAGACTATTGTTTCGCGAGGAGTTCTAAGATACCTCACATCAGAGGGCACAGTACATACATGAAACCCCCTTTTAGACCGGACCGGTCTCCAACACCCTCCCCGAATTCAGAGTTGTCAACCTTGGTGATTGGGAGGCAACCACGGGAAAATCATAGCTGGCGTATATCATTTACAGGTCATTGGCGGAATTTTGCGACATGAACAGAAATATATTTGTAACGACTAAGAGATTTCCAAAGTCAAACACAGGATTCATACTTCGTTCGAGTAAGGCATCCTGTGCTGATTAAATTACCTGTTGCAAATTTTGCGAGTATTACTCTACCCGAAGAAATACATTGTAGGTGAACGAGCTGAGTCATGACACGGCGGATAAATAAGTTAAGGATATAGGCATGAACTGGTTAACTAGGCTATGCACTTATTAGTATCATATACCAAAATCAAACACCAACTGTACCTAGGTCCGATCTCATGAAACCTTTTCGACTATTCTACCTTACCTAGTTTTTCATCGTGGGTTACATCACCAGGTCACGTTATAGTCTAGAATTCTAGGAGTCAATGTATTCATTTGATCTGTAAATCTTTGAAATGCAGTCTAAGGTGTAATATCTTCAAACATTTAGTGGACCTGCATCAGGGACTGGGATATATCTAGATTTTGCTACGGTATCTCAATTTCTGAATTGTCCTTGTGGAGTATATCTCCATTCCGAAAAATAAGCTGGCGTATCTCCCTCGTAGCCATTACTTGTACAGTAAACACCAAGAATAACGCCTAAGCAGAGTTAGTACTGATCTATGAGATGGTAAGTTCCGCGTCGGAGCTATCGTACCTGTGAAGCCCCAACTAACAGGGGCATTCGACACTTCAAGTATGGTTCGCATTTCCGAAAGTGCATCTGCAGGCCCAGCGGACATGGAATAATGGGTCATGTTGTGAGCTTTAATCTCTAATCTTAGCGGCTTGCTGGTCCACGATTTGGGAATCGGGGCGATAACGTCATCCGGTACAGGCACATAGGAGATGCCGCGGAACCTCAGTTGGGCGATTAATTCAGAGGGGCTTGTTGAATAGTCTGTATCATCAAGAAATGCGGTGCTTTCGTTAGCTGGGAGTAAAACGACACCAAGGTCTAGATGGTGGTTCTGTGTTAGGAAGGCCGAGATGCCTGCTTCCTCCTCAAAAGAAGTAGGAATATAGTTGAGGGTGACACTATAGGTAAAGAGTGTGTCTTGTTGACGTCGACCGACAAAGGTCTGACCGTCGGGCCCAGCATAATTGCCATTCAGCCCTGTAAGATTCAATTTTGACGGTCTCAGCCTTAACGTATTTGGGTGATCTGGTGGAGATATAGTATAAGAATCGGAGATTGGAAATCTCCAATATGTGAAGTGTGCTGGAAGCGATGACCCAGGTTCGAATTTAATAACATCTCCTTCGGCTATGATAGGTCTGTTGGAGTGAGTTCAGAGCATCCGAGAAAGAAATAGGGAGAAGCGACCTACCCTGTTCCTTTGACTTCTACATCTCCTTTGGGGAACTCCCACCCACTCATCTCCCCATTGAGGGGAGACCATACCGGAAACTGGCCATCTTCCCATTCCACGGGAACCATTACGGTCTCTCGTCCCATAGGGTAGTTGAGATAGCCGGGGCCAGATCTAGTAGAGAGTGCAACACCCCACCTATAGCTGTGAGTGAATTTATGTTTCCTTTACTAGAGATTTTGGCTTACCAATTACTGGAAGAATCTTGGAATAGATCCGCATGGCCGACAGTTTGGACTAGAAGATGTTAGTTGGGGCAAAAGATAGCTGAATTGTTTTGACATACAATAATTAGTCGTGTTGGCGTTAGTGAGGACTGGATTCGAGGGATTTGCTTCGTAAGGTCCGCGAATATTCTTGGACCTCGACATCGTAACCATATGTTCTAGGCCCGTACCACCTTGATGAAAACGATATTTCAGTAATTGAGTCTGCCAATAGTCAGATGTCGCGCCCTACCTTCGGCAGCTAGTAGGTAATGCCATCCGTCTTTAGAATATATGTGTGGACCTTCCGGAGCCTAGGAATGAAGTTAGTATTGCCCTTGACTTTCTAATGTGATAGTGTGAACTCGCTGTTCCTCCAGTGCCATTCCATATGGCTTCCCATTCTCCGGTTTCTCCAGTTTCTAGGTCGGCTTCAGCCAGAAGAATGCCTGGACTGCGGAAGTTAGCGCGCCTGGCCAGAAGTAACCGAGAATCCTCCACATACTAAACTTTCCAAGCATGTGCACCGACAATATATGTCTTTCCATCAGAGTCCCAAACTGGAGAGGTGTCATAACCCTCAAAATCAAAATGCGTTGCCTCAGACCAAGCGGAGGGATCGAACGGATCATCTGATTGAAATATTACCTGTTTTGAGGGGTTAAAAATGTCGAAAAAAATGTAGGTAGGTATAGAAAGTTATACATTGTCCCACCGCGATGCATCATCTGCTTCTCTATCATCATCAACAAGAGTGGTTACTAGCCAGAATCTGTCGTCGTGAAACCTTAGTGTCGGCGCCCAGATACCACTGTGACAAATTAGTTGTAACTCACAAGTCTTCTATTCATTGTCTTACCTTGTTGACCTATTTGTTTCCGCTAGGCGAGGAAGTTGTTCTCGGCGGTTCAAGACATGTCCTTTGGTAGTTAGCGTTCATGACTGCGGTTCAGTCTCGATCAAATAATTCATTACCGATGAGTTTCCAGCTTTGTAGGTCCTTGCTCGCATGCAAGGGGATACCAGGAAAGGCATTGAAACTTGAAGATGCACAGAAAAAGGTGCTGTGCCACTTCTCTACAAATATGCAACTTGGATCCGGATGGAATCCCGGCAGTATGGGATTGAAATATGTCGATCCATGGGTGTAGGACTCAGTTCCCACTACCAAGTAGACGAGTGCAGCAAGGAGACACGCTACTTCAACTCTCACTATGGGAGACATAATGTAAACATCGCTCAATATTACTTTATAATAAGTCACTCCAATCAAGTAATGGGATTAATCTTTATTAAATAATCACATGGTTATTGTGCACCTCGCTACCTAGTCACCCCGCAAATTGCTCCTCTATTTCCACGGTACCGGCTAAACTAGATGGAGAAAGGCCTAGTTGCGTTTCCAGAAGTTCTCGATATCTGCTAGTTAGACAATCAGTTACGCTTCGACAAGTTCAATTTTGTTACTGCTTTTGGAACTGAGTTTGGGCAAGGTGGCACTGAGCTACGACGACCCAAGGTCAAAAGTAACCGCGAGCTGATGATCATGGAATTCATGTAGCGATATATCATACCTAACTAGATGGGTACCTGCCTATGTAGGTACCTAACCTTCCTAGTATACACTGTGGACATCTTCGGGTTACATTCCCGCGTTTGAACGTTGAAGGTATTATTACCTAGACAAGTAAGAACGAAGATAAAGTATAGCCTAACGTAGGTAGGTAAGAAATTATATTCACTACTCCTACCCTTCGCGCATTAATGCATACTAACTAGATGCGTTAACGACCTCGGCTAGTTGACCTTGGTCCAAGAAAACCCCTACTCCAAACTTATCTCAGTCCAACATTTCAAAACCACCCCCCTAACACCAATTCAGACCATGAAGAGGAGTGGAATCAAAGACCGAACCTTGATTGTTAGACAGACTAGGGCGGGAGTAGAACCCCTGTGCCTCTGTCTAGGTAGTCTTCTTCCACGCCGTGGAGAACCAGTACACCATCCGTGTGATGATAGATATCAGCCTATCATGTCAGATTTCGTCCTTTTTCGCATAACTTCCTAATAGCAAGATCGCGATCTTGCATTACCCTTTGTGCTTCCTCCACCCTTCCCGCTCTCTCAAGGACGCGACGGTAGAAAATCAAGGCGTTGACACACCAGTCAGACCACTCTCCGAAGTGCTCAATACTTGCTACTATGGCTCTTAGAGCGGATTTGATAGCTTCGTCCTGCTGGCCCTCGGCCTCATTAATTTCACAAAGCAACATGTGGACCATTACCGCGATTCTCTCATCGCGGATTCCGTCATTATGACTCGACATGATATCCGTTGCAGTCTCACGCGCCGCACGATAGTTGCCCATCTTCATATACGACTTAGAAATATACAGTTGCAGATTGAAATAGAACCTGTTCCGATGCCTGTCTTGTAACTTAGCTACTAGCGCCATTCGATTGCCCAGATCGGCTACCCTCTCGGGACTGCACAGCCCAAAGGACAGCATTCGCATCATCGTGTCCGACAACATGTCCTGCACGATGGGGTATGCTTCGCCTAGCGTCTCATGGATGATATTTATATAGCCAAGAAGGATGTTACTTGCATGAGCGACTATACCTTGCGGCTGTAAGCGGTATAGAAGCCTAAGCAGGTGGCGAAGAGGGTGCGAGGAGTCGGCCCACGGAAGCGTTTCCGAGATGTCGTAAAAGACCTTTAACAAGTACGTAGCGATTCCCGGGCGTGTCTTGGCGAAGAAAAGTACAGACGTGTATATAAACGCGAAGAGGAGTGGGTCCTGGCGTACAAGTTGCTCGGAGCATTGCTTGACGAACAGACCCAATAGTCGCTTTGCCTCGTCCTCTTTACCCTCGTCGAGGACCCAGGCTGCTGACATCAATGGGCTGCACCAAGCCGGTACAACGTCTTCATTCTTAAACCCGGTGACTGGGTCTGAGGGCCACAAATGTCCCTCAGAAGAACCCTTCACGTAGCACTGCATCAAATGGATATATTGTTGCTGTACTAGTAGCTCACCCGGTGGTGTGAGTAAACGGGGTGACGGCGTACTACTATTGGGTGCTGTAACTGCTAGCGGTTCGAGGATATGCCTTAAAAACTGCCTCCGCCTCTCATCGGTCAATCTCTCGAGGTAAAACTTGGTTTTCACATTGAGTGGATGGTCGTGGACGGCGGGACTAGATCCTCCCGTGTTGACTTGCTCTAGTAACTCAGTCATAGCCCTGTCGCTATTCATGTTCTTCTCAAACCCCCATTTAGCAAACCTTGATTTATACATGCTTTTGCTAATTATGGGACAGAATATTTAGAATACACCATCTTTCGAAGTTATTATGCCCCTGGGAATGCTCACCTTGCCCGAAAGCTGTATTCTTGGGACATATGTTCCATCACTCTCGGCAGCGACATATTACGATCAATGTACAGTTCTCTGAGAATATCGCGGTACGTATCCCAGTCGCTGGGTCTCGCCATCACAAGTTGCTCCATCTCTGTCAATCTGGGAGGTTGTAACAGCCTAGACTAGAAGACTAGTGTTCCGTTACTGGTTAACTCATTCCGAGAGACGCACAAAAGTCTGAACAATCTCGCATACCTACTAGGTAGGTAGGAATAAATTGGCATCCGTGCTGAGGGGTTTTCCTCCAAGACTGGCCGTGAGACTGGGTGGCGGTAGCAGGTAGCCAATTAGTAAGTACCCAGGACCTAGGTACCTAGGTGGGTAGCTACACTGCTACAGTCGTCTGGTCATTTTCCGCCTCTATGGCGTTCGGAGTACCCCCAGGGGCACTCTTCCGATGTTCTTCCCTAGCGAATCAGACCGTCCACCTTCAAGACCGTAAGAGGCAAGATAGATAACTATTGGTTGAAATTGAACCTATGATTTCAAGCCGCATTTCAGCCCTAAGTGCAGTGTTGCCCCCGAGAGGAAATTAGGAAGGGTAACGCATGCGACAAGGTGAAATGAGGCTTGGAGCTTGATCCAATAGATAGATACTAGGTACCTAGTAAGTCGAAATTCTCTTAGGTTTTGGAGTTTTTGATCTCTCCTCCCTTCTGCAAAGGGCATTTCTCAGTCTATTTGAAAAGGTAGATTCCGAATTCCTAGATATTAAAAATTCGGCCTCTGAATGCCCTGTATAGCTGCTTGGCCAGCTGCCAGGCTCGGCTCACTGTGAGTTCCATAAGATGAAGGGAAGTTTCTGATTACATCACCCCCCGGTCCTGCAGAGTGAAACACAACCTAACCTATCACGTTCGTAATAGTATCGCAGTGTGGGGGAGTCGTAATCCTTCATGCACCCATGCGTTCAGTATGCACAAAAGTCTTTCCATGCATGCCTGTACCTAGGTAGCTAGGTAGATACATAAAGTACTTAACAGGTAGGTACCTACCTACTACGGTAGGTATAGTACATATATTTTATAGTTAATGCTGTCTTTCCTTCCCAGTGGCAGAGGCCGCTTATCTCTTATAGCCCGTAATTTGCTTAAGACTTAAGTACCTACTAGGTATGCTACAGGTACCTCATGGTTCGTTTGTTTCTTCACCTCACGTTAAATATGGAACAAGGTAGGTACTTAGGTCCTAGGTACCTTTATGTAATATTATACAATACCTTTTATATATATCGAAATGATTGGTCTGTAAATTTGCTAATATTGGCCGCCACCCGTTTTAATAAAAAGTGACGTCCCTCACTGAAATCAAACCCTACACAAAACACTAAGCACTAAACACTAACATCCATCCCTACGCACCAGTCTGCTAAGTCACCCAACCTCACTGTCAGCACTCTCGATTACCTGTAACTTGAGACTTAAGGCTTAACACGTCTGCGTTTAGTGGGTGTAGCCCTGACAGCTCTAACCGGGGTGTCGACAGGCGTACGAGAACGTATGGTCTTAGACGTTAAGGGAAACAGGTAGTTAACCGCCATGACCCACTTTTGCAACACACCCCCATTTGCAACACCTCCTTCAACAGCACCTTAAATCTTTAAAATTTAATAACTCAACCAATT